>ML810256.1:24205-95771 GCA_009831015.1 Picea engelmannii
CTATGTCCTTTTTTATGTGGGTTGGGGCCGCCCTTTCCTGACTTTTTTTGTGAGGGGTTCCCAGGCCCAAATTGTCGCATCTTTTGTTTGAGCTTCTGCTCGATTTTGACGGCATATCGGTAGGTCACGCCCAAGGATGAGATGTCTAGAAATTCCATTTTGGTCTGGATGTATCTATGCAGAGCACTGAGATACTTGAAAACCAATTGTCACTCTGAATCTTTGATACCCAACTTGGTGCGCAAGGTATGGAAGATATTTGTGAAATCTGGCACTGCTTGGTCTCTTTCTTACCGCAGTGTGGTCCATTTGGTATACAAGTTGTCATAACTTCTAATAGGGCAGTATTTTTCCTTAATAGCATACCTGAAGGATTCCCAGGTGGTCGTGACTATAAATAGTGAGGGTTCCTCTATTTCCTTTTTCTCACAGAAAGTTTCCCACCAATATTTGACATGGGGAATGGCTTTAAGGAGTGCAAAAGTAATCTTTTCTCTATTCAAAAAGTTATGGAAAGAAAAATACACTTCTAGTAGATTCAAACACTTGTCTACAAAATCTGCGTCTATATGACCTTCAAATATAGGAATATCGAAGTTTATTTGTACCTTGAAGGGGGCGGTGCCTCCTCTCGAAGAAGATGCATTGTCTGTTGGTAGTCGTCGAAGGATTTGCACGAAACTATCCATCATCTTAGTCCTTTGTTGCATGAGGGCTTCCTCAATCAACAGTTTGAAAAGATCTCCTATCCTAACATCTTTCTTTTCTCCTTCCATGAGAGGTCGCTTGGGCGTGCGAGAGCTTTTGTCCTCAAGAGAAACAATCTCGAGACCCAATTCTTTGTACTCCGACCTCGTTGGGGACATGCATTAAGAAGACAAGGAGCAGACCACTATGATACCATTGATCTAGATTTTATGAGAAAGAAAAAATGACTACAGATTATTAACAGGTGCTTAACACAGAATAACAGAGATATAGTAAAACTGGTTTTCTATTCAATAAGGAAATAAGATGAAACTGTAAAATGCAGCGAAAACAAGCTTGCTAGAATGGTGGCGGCTTATCTCTGAGAAGAGATGTGATGTCTGTCTCATTCACCATCAGAAAATTACAATGAGGCTCGGAAGTCCTTTTTACAATAAAAATAAATGCCAAAAACCCTAGACATCCAAAAACCTAACCCTAGGAGATGAAGCGCCAAAACATTTGGGTAAGTTAGTACATCAAATTCATGGGGTCGTAACTTTTACATACGATCTTCGTTTTAGGCGTATGACAGCCCGCTGGAAAGGTATTGTCGAGGAGATTCCTTTTGGAGGAAATATCAAAGGAACTATCATATTTCTCACCATTAAAAAAAAAAAAAAAAACATCGTTTAGGGCCTCAAAACGGCTCCGGAAGTGAAAAACTGCTAAAAATAGTAAATTACCAAAAATGCCAGAAAATTGTTTTGAGATAGATGGAAAAGGTGGGTGGCCACCGATATCCACCTGGATAACCTAGTTGAAATTAAAGCCTGGGTGTAAGTAGGATATGAGGACTAAAATTTAATTAAGAAATTAATAAAGGGGGGCATGAAAAAAAATCAAATTTAAAATTTCAAGGAGAAATAAATTATCTAAAAAAATCAATTATTGTTTATGTGCAAAACTTGCTAAATTAAAACTTAGAAAAAAAGGGGAAATTAAATGCAAAAGGAATGTGGAACATAGAAAGGAGTCTAGTCTAGAGAAATTTCCTAATTAGAACTCAACTAAGATTTAAGAAAGGCGCCAATCATTAAAGGAAATTGAGGGAATAAAGGGACAACAAGGAGTTTTTTTAGGAACGCTTTTAGGTGGGTGAGGGAAATTGGCAAATTAATTTAATTAATTAAATGAATTTTTGGTGCAACTAAGGGATTTTGTGACAAGTGTACGGGGGAGAATATTTCCTAATAAAAACTAAAAAAAAAAGAATTTAACATGAATTTTGGCAAGTGGTCACTAAGAGAACTCTATAAAAGAAATGGCAGAGAAGGGGAATGGATCACGACTGGTATGCGTAAGGTTATGCTGTCGAATTTTTCTTGACTGATTTTTCTTGTGGGAGTTGGGATACCCAGCTCGAATAGAGAGTGGTAGCTCGACCTTGCAAGGCGAGTTGGGAGCTAGATTTCTATAGTTTGTGTGTGTGGCCCCTTTGCGGCTCGGGGGGATAAGCGGGAAGAAGAATGCAACTAGCATTGGTTGGGAGGTATCGGTCAAGTCTTCACAGTTAGCAAGCGAGATACGGGAGGGGGTGCAAGCGCGGAACCACCACTTCAGAATCTTCACTTTCAGTCATGGTAATCCTAAACTGAGTTGAATTCGATAAGTTATAATTAAATTATAGTGTGATTTCTATTGCATATGAATTTCTGGAAATTCCATTCAAGGTTTAATATTTACTAAGATTTGATTAAGCATGACTTGGCTCCAAAATTTAAAGGGATTGGGTCTACGTTGTTTCCTGAATAGATGTAAGTGAAATAACCTTTGGGTGTTTTTTTCATTCTCCCTTATCGCAGTGGTTAGCTCCCATAATCCCATAATCCATAGTGAATCTACTTTCATGCTCAGTATTTTTACCTTCTTTCACCCAGTAAATTCTTCAACCCTCAGCGATTCTTTCCCTTCTTACTCTCAGCATTCGGTTCCTCTTATGCTCCATGATTTACTTTTATCCCACAACGTTAGCAAGTTTATTTTCTACATTTTTGGTGAGCTAATGGCACTGCACCTCTCCCCTACCCATCGCTTGGTTGCAACTCAGCTTCTCTGCATTTTCTTTGGGCATGAGATTTCGAATTTTTTCTCTGTGTTTTCTTTAAAAATGACCAAGTGTGGCACCTCACCCAACGTCTTCACTAATCACCAAGACTAGTGTGAATGCAACACACAAGCCCATCTTTTTGCACCTTTACCTGCGTGGACGTATCCCTTCCCTTGTGTTTATTTTAACCTCGATAAACTGGAATTTTCTTGCGTTTTAACCTCTGCAACCGATATTTCACTATAAGATCACCCTTGACCTCCATGCGCATTTCCTTGTGCTCGACGTTTTTCTTCCTTCTCAAGGGTTGAATCTTATCCCACATAGCTCCCATCGGTTGGATATCACTCTTGGATTGTGTTGGTTGATCATGTTGTTTGATTTCTTGGTCATGTATCTCAAGGAGTGTTGATGCCACGTTTTCGGGTGCTCCAGGTGTGGATTGTTGTGACTGAACACCCGCCCAGTGATCGCCTTCATTGTCTCCCTACCTCTTACTTATTTTTTGTAGTGTATCATCCCTTCGGTATCCTCTGAGATCGAGGGGAAATAACGATGTTTTTTATGCTCAGACCTCCTATATTTTGCGCTCAGATTCTTATGCGCAGTCCTCAACTTACACTCGTTTTTACTCGCTCAGACTTGGATAATTGTGCTCATATTTTAGGCACAGTATTCAATTTGACATGTGGTTTTCACTCCGACTTTAAAGGTTTCATGCTCAGTGTTACTTAGACATTTATTATTTAATGCTAAGCGTTATAATCCAGCGCTTTCAATGCTCAACGATCTGTCAGGAGATTGCTAGTGTTTCCATCTCGGGTTCCTTCCACTCAGGGTTTGCTTGCATTGATTATGATCATGTTTAAGTTCTCCAGAAGTGTGTGGAAAGAGGGACTTGGACTGAGTCTTTGATTGTCTTCATTTATTGGTGTGGTGTACCGTATGATTTGTTGCGTCATTACTTTTGCAATAAAACTTAGTCATACAAATCAAGTGACTTGATCCTTGAGCAAAGAACTTTATCTTTTATTGTACCATTTTTATGATTAATCCTATTGATAAATTCCTATTCGATGTAAATGGTATTAAATTCTCATTCAATGTAAGTATTCCATTCATTTCTTATTCAATATATTCATCGTATTAAATTCTTATTCAAGTAGGTAATTATTTTTGCTAATGGTGAATCATTATTCCATGTAATTATAGTAATAATGATGTGACCTTAGTAATAATTATTGTTCAATAATATTATAATGATAGTGACTGAACATGTTTATTTTAGGGGATAATATTATTACGATGATAAGTTTGGCGTATGATTACTTTAGGAACTAGAAATCTTGTGCACCGTGACTAATTATGAATGTTGTGCATTGGGTTATGTTCTTAGTTTTCTTCTCACCTCGACTTAATATGATCAGATTATTGCGCATGAAATGTACTAAGTGAATAATTAGATTCTCTTGCCCCATTATTATGTTGGTGTATGATTATGATAAGGTTGTTTCTCTTGCGTGATTTGGTTTTTGATTTAACACTTATTAAAAGCGTCATTAATTTTTTATTACCTAAGGGATTAATGACTAGTTTCTATTGCGCTTGATTATCGAGATTGCATGATTGGATTAGAAATTGGTTATTAATGTGCCTTTGATATTATATAAGTATGATTGATTTAGAACAGGTTTGCCTTGCGACATTTATTTAAATGTTGATGTATGATTGAAGGATGATAATTACCCTTTCACCATGATTAAATGATGTTTAGGATTGATTGATCTAGTTGATGTTGGACTTAATTGTTAGTGGCACGTAAACACCTCCTTGTTCCTCATAACAGTCGCCAACCTTGAGACCTTAAATGGTAAAAATCGATGGGAACCTGGGCTTGAGCATTTCTTATGTGTCCTGGAGGTCCTAACCTTGCAGGGTAGGATGGGCGGGTAGTCATTTTATATTATTTATCTGATGATTGTTGTATTATTTTGCTTCAAGCTTGATGTGCTAATCTTCTATGCCTTTTATGTTTATCTGTCACTATCCTTCATTGACACATTGATTGCGTTTTTATTTATTTCAACGATGAGTAACGGGTGATGTTGTTACTTTGTGTCAGTGTTCATTTATGATGATGGTTGATTATATGTCGTTACTAAATTGTGGATGTGTCGGTTGCGATGTGATTGATTATGACGATGTTTCATATGTAATTCATTCATTATGATGTCGTTCAGTTGTGTTGCTATGATTTTATTGTTGACATTATTTTCCTAATGATTTTTAAGAAAACATTTCCCTGTTGTGCGTCGTTTTATGTCGTAACGGTTGGGGTCGTTACACATTTCGAGAAACAATCACATGAGATATTTTACTATAAAATACGTGCAAAATGGATTATGACATACATTTTTTCCATCAAATTCTAACCTTGTTTCTTTCTCACACTCACATAAATAAAAACTTTATATTGATCAAAATTTGAACTTGAATTGTTTACAACACCTCATCTAGTACATTAAGCCATGACCCAACAAATATTAAATTTACATAACTTTTCAACGTAAATGTCCAATATATCTCCAAACTTAATCCTTTTTCAATTTAATTGTCAAATATATCTCCAAATTTGAGCCTTTTTCAACTTAAATGTCAAATATATCTTCAAAGTTTATCCTCATTGCAAATAAGTTGAGCCTCATTTCAAGTCATGTTGTATACATTATATTATTAACTTTTTTGAAGTGTTTTAAGAAAGATGAAAATGTTAGGTTTATTATATTGACTTTTTTTTTTATGGAAAGTGATTTCAAATCAAAGAGTATGGCCATATGTTATATTAGATGTAAAATTTATTTTTCCTTTACATTTGGTGTTATGTATTATAACATTTTTTTTTTATTTTAAGAATAAATTTATTGGGAAATCAAAGAGATGTTTCCTCATATTTGTGAATGACATCACTATTAATCTCATTGTTATAGTCTAAAATTCTTTATCTATGCATACAAGACATTGGCTCTCCCATTTGCATACTTTGCCAAAACACTGTTGAGACTTCTTTTAAAAAAACCATTTTTTGGAGAGTGTATGCACCATGCTGAACTAATAGTCTGCATACATATGTGTGTTGAATGCTAGTTAGACCGCATACACACACATGTTGCATGCTAGATATCTCATGTTTACCTCCAAAAGTTGCAAAAAATATAAAATTGTGTGGAATTCGACGGAGTTTACGGGCTATGGAGAGTTTCCTAACCATTTCACCCCTTGCAGCCCATCCCCAAACTGAATAAACATCTTTTTCTCATATAAAAAGAGGTCATGGGGTGTCATTTATGAACATAAGAAAGAGAATAAGAAAGATATGCCAAAATCCCTACCCTTTCTTAGCCCAAGATTTGCATCCCATTCTGAGTTTTAGCCTCAACCTTCCCCTCCAACCTTTCTCTTTATGCAACCCTTCCTCCTTCCCTTGGTGATATGTTGGTTGTGAGAATATAATGTGGGATTGATGCACTTGAAGCCATGATAGAGGAGCCCAGACTTGGTTTGTGGAGCAGTTGCTGACAAAGGTTGTAATCCTTTTTGTCTTACAATTGAATAAAAGAGTTCATCCTTGCTCCAAAACCCTATGGTTATGTTCTTTTGATAATTTGGGCATTTATATCTATGTCTAAAATTTTAAAGTGATCAGTAGAGATTGTATATGTTTTTGCATTGTATTCCTAATATTTTTCATGTCAACTTTGGGAGGAGATCTGTGATCTAGGAGGTTGTAACAAGCAAAAGAAGTCTACACCAACCGAAAGGACTAAAGGTGCATAAATTAACTCTCTTTCCTTTCTCTATCATCATTTTGTTTATATGGTTTTGGGGTAGTTTAAGGGTAGAAAATTATTTTAAGGGAGTTAGTGCTCTGCCTTTACCTTAGACCCAGTATAGGGGGATTTTCCCCATAGCAGAATTGGCGACTCCACTGGGGAGTCTCTCTAGGGTCTTAGTAGGAGATTTTGGTTTGATTTGGTTTTTTCAATTTTTTTTTAGTTTTCAAAGTTACTGACTCGGTTAGGGTCTCTGGTCACCTTCCAGTTGCCTACCAGCCTTCCCTGCCTAGTTGGCTATCCAAACATTTTTCTTTTTTTGAAATTTTTCATAGGTGTATGCACCATGTCCTCTATATATACCACGTACACATGCGGTCTGCATAGTATACATCCCACGTACATATGCAAGTTTCTTGTGCTCAACACGTGTCTCTATGTTTTGGGAGGTTTAAAAAAAAAAAAAAAAAAAAATTCCTCGAAAGAAGCTTTGTCCTTCTCAATCCTTCTTGAAATATTTAGGGTCTCTCTTAATTGTGTTTGGTTGGGTTAAAGATTCATCTTATCTTTCACTTTGTAAAGAACCCTTGTTATTTATTATTTTATTTTGTTTTCTTTGAAGGTTTAGGGTGAAGTTATAAGCGTTAGATCCAACTATGGATTCCAGTGAATCCTTGTGTTCAAGAAGTGGTTTAGGGTATGTGTTAGTCTTGGGTTTATTTCTCTTTATCTTGTTTGTGCTTTGAAAAACGAAAAAGTACCATTTACTTGTGATTTTTATTTTCTAAGAATTTCAAAAAATCAAAAAAATGTTGCATTTAGTTATGCATTTTGTTTGGTAGTTGTAGCATAAGTTGTTTATTACAAAAGAAAAGAGTTCCTTTTCCAAATTTCCTTCCTTAATATTTCCTTGAAAGTTTATTAGTTTGCATCTACATTGTAAAACAAAAAGTCCATCCTAGGAAACTTCTTGCATTTTTAGGATCTTGGACTACTTTACTTCGAAAAGTTTTCATTTACAAATATTTAAAAGCCATTTTTCAATAGTGGAACCTAGTTTGCTTTTGCACAAATTCTCTAAAGTTTTATTTCTTATCTATAGTCTCTTGTAAACACCATAAGTTGCATGTATGTACCTGTTTGAGTAAATCAATCCAATTAAAAACAACGATTAACACTTAAAATCAACTAGACTTTTGTTTCTAGGGTTCACCAAGTAGTCTAGGCTCTAGGGCCTTGAAATAGGTGTGGAGAGGAAACTCTTCAAGGCCACTTAAAAAAACATAAGTGTCTGTGATAGGGAGTGTCAGAGTCCAGTTTCGTAAGAGTCAACCAGAACCCCCCTCTAACACAAGGGCTAAACATGAGGTCATGTGAGTAAAGGTAGAGGAGATAACCCCTCCAAAGTCAGACCGAGCATACTGGGGATCGAATATTGACGGTCAATATTGGGAATTATGTTGATCCCATTTGAATACAGAGCATCGTGGACCTTGAATCCATTCGAGATCCTTAGTTGTCTTCTAGAAAAGTTTCCTTCGGTACCCTTGAAAGGCTTCGGACTTTTTTGTCCTGCTCATTATGATCAGCCCGACTATCGACTATACCCGCCTAGTGATTGACTGCGAGCTGGAAACCTAGTTGTCTATTTTTAGGGACTTACACAGGTGAATGTGGGGGTATACCATAGTACCTAGGGTGGATGTTGGATCATGCTTTGCAGATTATACATAGAGGGTGTTTCCATGTTCAAGTTACACTTGCACCGGTAAGTCGCTCTAGTATCAATTGGCATAACTGTTATTCTCTCTAGTCAGTTGTTTGCTTGATTTTCCATTAGGAAATTTTTAGTGTGTACTTTGTGTTTCATTCTAGATCAACCTTAGAGTTTAGATTGATCATTTCACAAGGTGGAAGATCAATAGCGTTGTCATTCTTGTAGGCTTCAAGGCATGCCACCTATTACTTTGGAGCCACCTCTGCCACCACTGAGGCGCAGGATAGATCAAGAGGGTTCATTTGAACCAATCGGTCCATAAGAAATTGTACCCAATCCAACTCCTAGAGAATAATTTACAACACTGGAGGAGTCCAATGTTTCTAACCTTGAAGTTGAAGGCTTCAGGCCCACAAACCCTCTGATCACTAACTTATCGGCATTGCTTCTTATTCAGATAGTCCCGCTTGAGGTGACTTCACCTAAATGTCAGCTTGTTAGACGAGCGACGAAGATGGAAGAAACTAGTGCTACTTCTTTTGGGATTCCTCATACTACCATATCGATTATCGTGGGGGGAGGTGTCGTGCCTCCTCCCCCACCTCCATCTATCAGGACTACGTCTGTCCAAACACCGACTACTTCGGGCAGTGGAACAATTCATTCAATGACTTTGACTATTGTTCCATCTATCCACAATGTGTATGGAACTCCATTTTCATATGGGGATGTCAGGTTTTGATTCTAAATCGGTCCTAACCTACTCTACTCTATAGACTATTGGTCTGGGGGCAAGGAGCTCTAATGCTCCCTTATAAGGATATGTCATGGGAACCATTTCCCTATTCAAAGTTATCCCTTACAGTGGGGGTCACATCCCTCCTCCAACCCTTTCACTCAGAGGCTCTTTCTAGCAGTCAATCAGGCCTAACACCAACTCTAGTTTGTTCAATGGGGGGATTCATGGACCTCAGTATTACATGACTCTAGTAGGATGTATGCATTTTTCTTTGTTCAGTGCATTTGGAAATAATGCTTTCTCATCGTCTTCTTTATCGGCAGTGGGTAACCCTATTTTTGGTCAACCAAACCCTATGCAAGGTTTCATTCCTTCCTAGGGAGCGATGACGGGAGTTTACTCCTCACAAGATCTTGGAAATTCCTGATAGGGATCGTTTCCTTTGCAAGGGATGTCTATTTGGGGAAAACCCTCCCACACTCAGTGGAACCTTGGGCAGGGTTCAATACCTATAGTAGGAGGGTCAGTTGGGGCCATTACAAACCAAGGTCCTTGGAATATTGTTCAAGGAGAAATCCCTACAAAAATCATGTCATCCAACTATAAAAATCAGTCAGCGATGCAGAATCAAACACAAGATCCATTTAATGGAAAAGGGCACCATGGTTTCTACCAAAACCTTTCCCAACAACCAAAATTTTCTTGGAAACCTGGTGCCAGTCAAAATCCAAGCCTCTCTTTTCATTTGAATCCACCACAACCTAGACTATATTTCCTAGCAACTCTGCATTTTCCATACTTTTCGAGACTATTGAACAACCCTATATGTCATTATCTGCATTGGCCCCCCATGCCGACTAAGTTTCCCTCAGACACCCCTAATTTCGAAGGCAAGCCTGGTGAGGATCCAGGTGAACATGTTACGAAATATCATTTATGGTGCTCATCAAACACGTCAAAAGATGATTTCGTTAAGTTTCATTTGTTTCAACACACTCTTATAGGGGGTGTCATGAAATGGTATATCAAGCTGGATAGCTTGAAGTATTCTTACTTTAACGACCTGAATATGGTCTTCTTAAACCATTTCCAACTACTGGTAAGATACGATGCCAGCACTGAGTTGTTGGCCAACTTCCAGCAGAAAAAATACGTCCATATCTCGGATCACGTTTTAGAATGGAGGCGACGAAAGAGTTTGATCAAAGTTAAGGTCCCTCCCACATTTTTTCTTGATTGGTTTCTAAAGTCCTTGGTTCCTTGTGTATCCAAAGATGTAGCGATGTCCAAAGTTTTTTCTGAAGAAGAGACTGTCATGAGAGCTTAGAAATTGGAGTTAATTTACTCTCAATCCTGTATGCTATACAAGATCCTTCCCAACACACCACAGTCAACTTTTGACAAGACCAAACAGAAGTTTAGGCTTCACACCGATGGCATAGTAGGCTTAGCATAGAGAAAGTCCACAGATCAGTTGACTAATCAATTACAATAGTTATCGATTCAACAGAATGTGGCCAACCAAACTCCGAGTTCGACAACCTGCATAACACAAACATCGTATGTACACATTGTGAAATCAAAAAATCCCAAAGGTAACCAAAAAACCGAGGGAAAGAGTAAATAAAAAAACTAGAAGGCTAAAGCTGATAAGTAGGATGCAAATAAAGTTGGTGAGGGAAAAAATGAAAAGAGGAAGGTGAAGTTTATGTGTAAGATTTGCACAAATGACCACTTGACTCATCAATGCCCTCAGCTTGAGGAAGCCCAAAATCTATTAACATAGCAACATCCTGTCATGTTAACCAACTCTTTTCACAAGGGAAAATTTTTCCTAAAGCTTCCTCATCCATGATCGTGCCTGGGGGAAATCAAGGAGCCTCGCACCTAATGCTAACAATCAAACTAGAAAATTGGGTGAGTGTTTAGTATCTTGGCTAACAAAGAAAATATCGTCAGTATATTTATCTACAACCGAAGCAGAGTATATTGCAGCAACAGGATGTTGTACTCGGGTTCTATGGATGACACAAAATTTGATAGATATACAGGTTGAGTATGGTGATCACATTCCAATCTATTGTGATAATACAAGCACCATCAATATCTCAAAGAACCCAATGATGCACTCCAAGATGAAGCACATTCCAATAAAGTATCACTTTCGACGGGAACAGGTTGCAGAGAAGAACATCAGAGTTGAATATGTGGGAAAAAAATAACGCGTGGTAGAGATATTTACAAACCACTTACAAGGGAATCCTTTGAGTATCTTCATCAGAGACTCAGAGTAATTTCTACTCCAAAATGAATGCTTTTGAATGCTTATCTTATATGTCTTAGATTTACACGAGGAAGAACCATAAAGAGGAAAATTCAGGTTGGGAGATCAGTTTTAGGAAGAGATCAGTCAGGGGGAGCAACCCTGGATGGAAATATACCTTTGCAATTGATGACAAAGGAGGAGAGATTTATCAGATGCAAAGGTAAATGCTTGGAGAAAGAGCATAGAGGCATGGTTCCAGGGGGGGAGATGGTCACAGTGGGAGCATGAGTGATATGAATTTAGTATTGCATCAAAGTGTTTCCATTAATGCCAGAGGGGGATATTTTTTATTATTTGGGTTGGTTGTCATTGATGTCAACCCTTGAAACAAGTCCAGTAGTGAATTCCGGTAGCACAAAGGTTTGGGTAATGGACCCAAATTTGTTTGGTGTATAATGGTATGAGTTTTAATATATTTGAAGGTAAGACTATTCTAGATGGATATTACATGTCATGCCATTTCCGGTGGTATGTGGAACATCACATAAATCCTTACGGTTAGAGAGTTATGGCCATGTGAAGTTGGAGAACCCTCATGAGTCATCTAGAATCCCCAAAAGGTCAAAGTAGTCAAAGTGGTTGCAAAGAAGAAATTATTTAAATAATACTATTCTATATAGATAGTACAAGTCATGTCATTTCTTATGGTATGTGGAACATCACATAACTCCTCACGGTTAGAGATTTATGGCCATGTGAAGTTGGAGAACCCTCATGAGTCATCTAGAAGCCCCAAAAAGTCAAAGTAGTCAAAGTGGTTGCAAAGAAAAAATTATTTAAATAATAAAGTGAAGTGATGATTGTACTATAAGTGAAAGTGGATACAAAATAAATTATTTCAATAATAAATTTAATGGATAAATTGTTAAGTGGACAAGTGGTTAGAAGTGAGTTATCCCTAAAATAAGGAAAGTGGTTTAAGATGGTTAGAAGGTAACCCCTTGAGGAAGCTACATAAAAGTATAAATAAGAAGCAAGGCTCTCTTGTTTTAATTACACTTGAGAATATTGAATATCTATAAGTGACTGAGGTAAACAAAGGATATATAAGGCGAGTTTCAGAGGGAAGGTGAAGTAAAGAAGGTCGAAATTCAAGGGAGGATAAATTATTTTGATGATGCTTTCTAAGGTATGTTATTTATAATTCATCTCACCATTTTCACAATAATGTTTTTTTCTAGAATGATTCAGAGCACGAAATATGGAGGCCATTGAGGAAACATATCCAAGTAGTTGTCATAAACATTTCATCTTGTGGATCGTTTTATTTTTGGAGTTACACTCTATGGAAAATAGGGTTTGTGGCTAGTCCTGAAACTAGTCTAAAATAGGTGTTTCAGGTAAAAACGTCATAACTTCTTCATAACATATCAAAATTCAGTAAGACAAAATGTATTGGTTAGATTACATTATGTAGAATTATTTGTACCATTTTCATATCCATACAACAAATATTTCGTCTAGTCACGCTCTACAAGATCGCTCTCTAGAATAAGCCAAAATTCAACAAGGTATGTCATTTTTTCTATAACTCCTTTTCTGAGAGGTTTCAAGCAGTGAAACATGGAGGAATTCCAAAAAATACACTCAAGAAAATTGTGTACTATTTTCAGATCTTCATTCATTACAGGTACATAGTTATGATTATTTCAATTTAGGGCTGTTGACTAATCCAAAATTATTCATGTGAGACTAAAGTAAAGTTTGATGAAAATGCTAGTCTATTGTTGTTAAATTTAAGGAAGGTTTGCAGGTATGTGATCATATACACCAGGTATATTACATATTTACAAATAATATTTGGATGATGAAATTGATGAGGGCTTTTGGTTGAGGTACATGTTGGGTATATGGTTGAGACAAGTAGTTGATGAGTTGGCACATACATGAGGTGTATAGTTGATGATGTTGGTACATCTTGATGAGTCATAATTTATGTGTATTTGATGGATGATTGGTACATATTTGGTGCATGGTTAGTGCACTCATTGATGGTATAGTTTGGTGCATGGTTGATCCACTTTTTTATGGTACAGGTTTATTACAGGTTGTTATAGGTTGTTTGGTATACGATGGTATAGTTTTACAGTGGTATATCTCACAGTGATTGTGTGACAGTGGTTCCATCATTCTACTTATATGTCAGGGCAGTTGGACAGGGCAAGGACAGGTGGTTGTAGCCACCTTTTGGTTGTAGTTGGAGAACATAGGGGGTTGTAGCCTCCTTCTGGTTGTATCCATAGAATTGGGGAGTTGGAGCTTCCCTCAGGTTGTAGCCTAAGAAACTAGGGAGTTGGAGCCTCCTTCCAGTTGCAGCTGGAAAACAAAGGAAGTTGGTGCTTCCAATGAATGTAATTCTTAAAGACATATAAGAAAAATATTTTTGTGGTTTTCTCCCACTTTGGGTTTCCACGTAAAAGCATTGGTGTACTGTGTATGTGTATGATTGCTCATTTTTTCATCGTTTATTTACTCTGAAACTATTGGATGATAATGCTACATTGATATAACACTTGAATTTTATGGTTAAAAAGGATTATAATTCTCTATTATTGATTCATCCCCCCTTTCAGTAATCCAATAATTGGTATCAAAGCAGGTTCCTTCGGGAAATAGTTTAACCATTGGAAGGAGATCATGGATTATTCTGAGAATGGAGTACCATTGTTTAATGGTCAGAATGATTTAAAGTATGAGCTATGGAGTGGAAGGACGAAAGTATTTTTACAGGAACAAGGGTATTATATTTTTCTATCAGTCATTACAGGATATAATAGTTCAAAAAGGGCAAAGACTGCAGCCAAGAAGGAATTGAAGAAGAATAACAAAATATCAATGGATTTCATCTGGGAAGAATTACCTAATCTGGTAAGAGAAAACGTTGGTAAATTTTCATCAGCCAAAGAACTTTGGGATAAGTTACATGATATTTATTCTTCACCCATCACAGATTCATAAAATGCCAAAGAAGATGCAGGTACATATCAAGAAGAAATATGTTCACTGTGTCAAACATATTCAGAAGATGAAGAGTACATAATCAACAGAGGTATGTTGTTTTGCTTTAATTGTGAAAAACGCGAACATCTTGAAATAGAATTCCATGAAGGAAATGAGACAGAAAAACTAACTGAAAAAGAAAACAATTATGAAGAAGAATTGATCAGTGCTTTAGATGAACTAAGAAAAGAAAGAGAAGAAAACAAATCACTCAAGAAAGAAATTATGAAACAGAAGGAAAGTGCTCACATTTTTGAAGAATCCAAACAGGTCATCAAGAACTTAAGAACTCAGCTAGAAGAAGCCAGAAAGATCGAAGAAAATATTAAATATCAAAAGTAGTATTTGGAAGCCAACATAGCAGCACAGAAGGAAGAAGCGGAAATGAGAGAAAAAATATTGACAGATCATCTTAAGGAAAGAACTAACGATACAAACCGGCTTGAGGAAGAGTTTGTTCAAGAAGAGAAAGGACTTGAAGAAGAAATAATCACATTAAAAATCCATCTTGAAGAAGTGAAAAGAATAGAAGAAATCATGAAGTCTCAGATAATGAAGAAAGAAGAAGAGGTTGAGAAGCTTGAAGAAGAAGTTGTCACATTGAGAAGTAAAATCATCAAGCTCAACAAGAATGTTGAAGAGATAGAACAACCATATCAGTTATAGAGAATGAAGAGAAGCATTCTAGGTTGTTAGAAAAGAAGAATGAAGAAAATAGAAAGAGTTGTGTAGAAGTACTCAAAGGAAGGAATCATGGTCAACCAGAATCTAAGAAAACTATTAAAGATACATCTTCAAGAAGACCATCCATGTTCAAGCCACAAAGAAGCTTCAATCGTGATCATGATCAGTCAAGGCAGAAATTTGGAAGGACTACACCACAAAGAAGATCATTCACTCCGAGGTATGCAAATTTATTTTATGGTCACTATTTTTATTGTACTAATTTTGGACATAAGGTTGCAGATTGCAGGGATTATAAAAATGTTCAAGCAAGAAATGCCTATGTGGCCCCACGTAACATTGAATGTTACAAATGTAATAACTATGGACACATAGCTAGTGATTGTAGAAGCATGATCAATGCTTCCATGAAAGAGAAAACTGATATCATATATAATAAAGTATGGATAAGAAAACACGAAGAATGGGTGAACAAATACCAGGTCCCAGATATCACAAGATTGGAAATAAAATGAGATGAAGAAAATTCTACAGAGAAAAAGAAAGATGTCAAATACAAAAAGGTTTGGAAAATAACTAAAAGAAAAGAAGAACGTGTAAATAAGGAACATGTTCAAGATATTTTACTTGCAGGCATTGTAGTGAAAGATGAATCCACAGACAAAAAGAAAGAAGTCATAGATCAGAGAGATAATGAATCTACCAATGAAGATGATGATGAATACACATCAGAGAAAGAATTGTTTTGATCCATCTGGCTTAGAGACTCCCAGGTAACATGAATATTAGACAGGGGGAATCTTTGCGTTAGTCGTGACAGACCAAAGAACCATTCTTTAAGCAGATTGCAGAGTTTGATGTGACAGACCAAAGAACCATTCTTTAAGCATCTTGCAAAGTTTGAGTAGATAGATCCAACACAGTCAATTAGAAGAAGTACAATTTGATAGTTGTAGTAGTGAAGACTTCATGATAGTATAGTAATAGATGGGTCAGCATTATGGAAAGTTGTGCAATAGATTCTTGGACATTATGGACAGAGATGGATTTGTAAGAACACTTAGCAGGTTTGGACATATATATGGTAGTGGACGAGAGCATGGATTCATATATTGGTTCAGAGAGTGGTTTAGAGATAATGGGACATTATGGATGTTAATTACACAAGAAATGGCTCAAACAATTCTAATGGATTCCAAAATGATAGATATTTTTTGGATACATGCAATGCTTACAACAGTTCATATTCAAAATAGAGTAATTCTCATAAACAACAATGACAAAACTCCCTACAAGCTATGAAAAGGAAGACAAGCAAATGTAAAGCACTTCAGAATATTTCGAAGCAAATTCTACATCAAAAGAGAATATGGAAGAATGGGAAAGTTTGACTCTCGTGTGGATAAAGGAGTACATGTTGGTTACTCAAGTACAAGGAAATCATACAAGTGTTACAATATAAGATTGAACAAAGTTGTGGAAAGAATCAATGTAACCATTGTTGAAACAGGTGGACGAGAATCAAAGGAAGAGAAAAATGAATCAGTAGAACAAATTTATGAAGAAGAAGAAAAAGATGAAGAAGAAGTAGCAGAGGAAGATCAAGAATATCAGACAAAAGTATAAGATCAAGTTCATCAAGTGCCTCTAAAAACACCTAGGAAACGATTACAAAAGAATCATCCTTCAAATCAAATTATCGGAAACAAGGATGCAGGAGTTGAGACTAGAAGAAGAATATGTACACTAGAACAAATGCACCTAGAACTCTTATCGACAATTGAACCAAACATTTTTGAAGAGGTTTGCAAGGATAAATTCTGGAATAAGGCCATGGATGAAGAATTGGATCAAATATAGAAGAATGACACTTAGGAATTGGTTCCAAGACCAAAGAATAAGAATGTGATTAGCACAAAGTGGCTTTTCATAAATAAATTGAACGAATATGGACATGTTACAAGGAACAAAGCTATATTAGTATGTAAAGGATACGCATAGGTTGAAGGAATTGACTTTGAAGAGACATTTGCCCCAGTTTCCAGAATGGAAGCAATCTGATTGCTTTTAGCTTATGCATGCTCCAAGAATATCAAAGTCTATCAGATGGATGTGAAATCATCTTTTCTGATTGGGGAACTTGAAGAAGAAGTCTAGATCAAACAACCAAAAGGATTTCAGTTGTCAGAGAACGCAAATTACATGTTTAGATTGAAGAAGAACTTGTATGGTATAAAACAGGCTCCTAGAGCATGGTACTCTAGACTGGATAAATAGTTACAATAGATAGGGTTTAGAAAACAATGTGCAAACAACAACCTCTACATCAAGGTAAGTCAAGATAATATTTTATTACTTGAAGTTTATGTTGATGATATTATTTTTGGAAGTAATGATGACAAGTTAAGCCAGAAATTTGCAAAGGATGTGCATAATGAATTTGAAATGTCATTACTTGGAGAACAATCTTTCTTTCTAGGTCTTCGAATATGTCAAAGAAACCAAGGAATTTTTATTTCTCAAACTAAGTATATCAGAGAAATGCTAAAGAGGTTCGGAATGGAAGATTGCAAACCAATTACCACTCCTATGCAAACTAGTTGCAAGTTGATAAAAGATGATGATTCAAAGTCTACATACCAAAGGAAATATAGGTCAATGATTGGTAGCTTACTATGTGTGACATCATCCAGACCAGATGTAATGTAGGAAGTTGTACAGGTGGCATGATTTCAAGCAGAACCAAAGGAATCACATGTATTAGCAATGAAGAGGATTTTTAGATATCTCAAAGGAACAGAAGATTTTGGATTATGGTATCCAAAAGGAAAGGATCTATCACTTATTTTTTACACAGATGCAGATTGGGCAGGTTGCATTGATGACCGACGAAGCACTAGTGGAGCAACTTTCTACTTGGGTTAGTGTTTAGTATATTGGGTAAGCAAGAAACAATCATCAATATGTTTATCTACCATCTAAGCAGAGTATATTGCAGCAGCAGGATGTTGTACTCAGGTTCTATGGATGAAACAAAATTTAACAGATATACAGGTTGAGTATGATGAGCCCATTCCAATCTTTTGTGATAATACAAACGCCATCAGTATCTCAAATAACCTGATGATGCACTCCAAGATGAAGCACATTCCAATAAAGTGTCACTTTCTACGGGAACAGGTTGCAGAGAAGAACATCATATTTGAATATGTGGGCACAAAAGAACAAGTGGTAGACATATTTACAAAACGTCTTCCAAGGGAAGCCTTTGAGTATCTTCGCCAGAGACTCGAAGTAATTTCTACTCCAAAATGAATTATTGTGAATGCTTATCTTATATGTCTTCGATTTACATGAGGAAGCACCAAAAAGAGGACAGTTCAGGTTGGGAGATCAGTTTCAGGAAGATTTCAATCAGGGGGAGTAGCCCCGGATGGAAATATACCTTTGCAATTGATGAAAAAGGGGAGGAGATTTATCATATGCAAAGGTAAATTCTTGGAGAAACAGCACAAAGGCATGGTTCCAGGGGGGGCGATGGTCACAGTGGGAGCATGAGTGATATGAATTCAGTATTGCATCAAAGTGTTTCCATCAATTCCAAAGGGGGAGATTGTTTATTATTTGGGTTTGTTATCATTGATGTCAACCCTTGAAGAAAGTCTGGTAGCAAATTTCGATATCACAAAGGTTTGGGTAATGGACCCAAGTTTGTTTGATGTATAATGGTATGAGTTTTAATATATTTGAAGTTAATACTATTCTATATGGATAGTATTTGTCATTCCATTTACGGTGGTATGTGGAACATCACATAACTCCTCATGGTTAGAGATTTATGGCCATGTGAAGTTGGAGAACCCTCATGAGTCATCTAGAAGCCCCAAAAGGTCAAAGTAGTCAAAGTGGTTGCAAAGAAGAAATTATTTAAATAATAATATTCTAGATGGACATTACATGTCATGCCATTTCCGATGGTATGTGGGACATCACAGAACTCCTCACGGTTATAAAGTTATGGCCATGTGAAGTTGGAGAACCCTCGTGAGTCATCTAGAAGCCCCAAAGGTCAAAGTAGTCAAAGTGGTTGCAAAGAAGAAATTATTTAAATAATAAAGTGAAGTGATGAGTGTACTATAAGTCAAAGTGGATACAAAAGAAATTATTTAAATAATAAAGTTAATGGAGAAATTACTAAGTGGACAAGTGGTTAGAAGTGGGTTAGCCCTAAAATAAGGAAAGTGGTTTAAGATTGTTAGAAGGTAACCCCTTGAGGAAGCTACATAAAAGTATAAATAAGAGGCAAGGGTCTCTCATTTTAATTACATTTGAGCATATTGAATATCTATAATTGACTGAGTTAACCAAAGGATATCTAAGGAGAATTTCAGAGGTCAGGTGAAGTAAAGAAGGCCAAAATTCAAGGGAGGATAAATTCTTTTGATGATGCTTTCTAAGGTATGTTATTTACAGGTCATCTCACCATTTTCTTAATAAAGTTTTTTATAGAATTATTCAAAACAAAAAATATGGAGTTCATTGAGGAAACATATCCAAGTAGCTATGATAAAAATTTCATCTTGTGGGTCTTTGTATTTTTGGAGTTACACTCCGTGGAAAATAGGGTTTGTGGCTAGTCCTGAAACTAGTCTAAAATAGGCGTTTCGGGTAAAAACGTCATAAATTATTCATAACAGATCCAAATTAAGTAATACCAAGTGCATTGGTTATAGTACATTCTATAGTATTCTTTGTACCATTTTCATATCTATACAACAAATATTCCATGTGGGGCACGCTCTGCAATCTCGCTCTCTAGAATAAGCCAGAATTCAACAAGGTATGTCATTTTTACTATAACTCATTTTGTGAGAGGTTCCAAGCAGTGAAACCTGGAGGAATTCCATAAAACAAACTGAAAAAAATTGTGTACTATTTTTTAGATATTTATTCATTACATGTACATAGTTATGATTATTTCAAGTTAGGGTTGTTTACTAATCCAAAATTAGTCATGTGAGACGAAAGTAAAGTTTGCTTAAAATGTTAGTCTCTTGTTGTTAAAGTTAAGGAAGGTTTGCAAGTATGTGATCATATACACCAAGTCTATTACAGAGTTACAAATCAGATTTGGATGATGAAATTGATGAGGGATTTTGGTTGAGGTACATGTTGGGTACATGTCTAAGACAAGTAGTTGATGAGTTGACACATATATGAGGTGTATAGTTGATGATGTTGGTACATCTTGATGAGTCATAGTTTACGTGTATTTGATGCATGATTGGTACATATTTGGTGCATGTTTGGTGCACTCATTGATGGTACAGGTTGGTGCATGGTTGATGCACTTTTTGATGGTACAGGTTGTTATAGGTTGTTTGGTATAGGATGGTATAGTTTTACAGTGGTATATCTCATAGTGATTGTGTGACAATGGTTCCATCATTATACTTCTACGTCAAGGCAGTTGGACAGGGCAAGGAAAGGTGGTTGTAGCCACCTTCTAGTTGTAGCCGGAGAACATAGGGGTTTGTAGCCTCCTTATGGTTGTAGCCAGAGAATTGGGGAGTTGGAGCTTCCCTCGAGTTGTACCCTGAGAAACTAGGGGGTTGGAGCCTCATTCTAGTTGCAGCTGGAAAAAGAAGGAATTTGGTGCTTCTAATGAATGTAATTCTTAAAGACATATAAGAAAATGCATTATGTGGTTTTCTCCTGCTTTGGGTTTCCACGTAAAAACACTGGTGTACTGTGTATGTGTATGATTTCTCATTTGTTCATTGTTTATTTACTATACAACTATTGGATGATCATTCTACATTGATATAACACTTGCATTTTATGGTTAAAAAGGATTAAATTTCTCTATTACTGATTCACCCCCCTCTCAGTAATCCAACATGATGAAGTTCGAAGATAATCTACAATATAGGGCTCGTAATTACGCAATGCCACAATTTGTTGAGAAGGGCAAAGAAGCCTCCAACCCACTGCCTCCTCTTCAAATCGAGAAGACTGTGGGAGAAACTATGACTCACATCCCTAAGGGTGCATTCAAAAAGGATTCTCACAACCCGAACACAAGGGCTACTCAGAATTACTTCTTCATGGAGGATCTGGCACAAACTCCTTATGTAATGTCTGCTCTGGAAGTTCTCCAGATTTTCCCCTCACAAAGGAAAGCATTGTTGTCTACCTTACAAGTGGTCGAGACTACTAACTCAGGAATGATTGTTTTTGACCCCACAGATTATAAACCTCGTCTTCCTCACCACGTTGCTTTTTATATAGTAGTGGTGTATGCCACAAAATCGTTGACACGAAGAAAAATTCATACGGTGGTTGATGAGGCTGACTCAATTTTCGTGATGTCGTTGGCATGCTGGAAGTTCATTGGCCATCCTGAGTTGTCTCCATCACCCAAATTGTTAACTGCGTTTGACGATTGATATTTTAGACCACATGGCATAATCCCCTCTTTCCCCGTGCAGTTGGAGGGAAAAACTCTATGCGTCGAAGTATAAGTAGTCGATGTGCCTCTCAACCACAATATTTTGTTAGAGCGGAGTTGGACCTACTCTATGACAATGGTCATATCCACCATTTATCAGGTCGAATTTTTTTCTCACGAAGGTCAGATCATAATCGTTCATCATTTATCATTTGCACGTCTTGACCCTTCATCGAGGGCATCCATGGTCCCAATGATTGACAACCCATAGCTAGATATGGTCAACTTAGGTGTTGGATTTTTCCCATATTTCATGGGGACTTTTGATTATCCATCACCTACTAATGATTTCAAGTTTATTTCAATTGTTCCCGACCAGCCGAAGCCTGTGATATTTCAAGTCACGTCTTTTAGAATGTGTTACTTTAACGACCTATAGATTTTACTTTCCCCATTAGATTCAATGGAAGCAATAAGGCACCCTAGAATTACTATGCCCTTATCTGATGTTGAGGTTGTGTACAGTATTTTCCAGCAAGCCTCGGCCAACTCTGATTCAGCTCCCCCATAGGAGCTAGATCTTGTCCTCAAGCCTATTTGGGCTCAAGACTCTCTTGTTGCTTACGAACGTTTGGATTTAACCTTGCCCTATGACAAGGAGATTTTGGAGGCAATGACTGTGCTAGAAAGACCTTGGAACGATCTTCACCACAAATCTTATTTCTTATCCGAGTTGAAGAGAATAGAGGCAGGAGAGTTCATTATGACCATGAATGGAGATTCCCCTTGTCATATTAACCGTCTGGCCACACATGGAATATACGTTGAGGGAAACATGGAAATTATAGCTGAAACAATTCCTATCGAAATCTCTAGAACCCCTGGCGTCGTGGAAAACATCTTCGTCGGAAAATATTATTCCCCATAAGAGATTCAGATCTACATTGAATAATTTAAAGAGTTTTGCGACGTCTTTGTCTGGTCTTATGAGGATATTCCAAGCATTGACCCATGTATCATTGAACACGAGATCACAACTTACCCCGATGTTAAGCATATCCAATAGAAGCTTCGCCCAATCAATCCTCGCAAGGCAGCAACGATCAAGGTTGAGGTAGAGAATCTCATAAAGGTTGGTTTCATATATCATGTGCAATTGAAAGAATGGGTGTCGAACCTTGTTCCTGTGAAAAAAAATCAAGGTATAATCCACGTGTGTATGGACTTTTGTGAATTGAAAAAATATTTCCCAAAAGATAATTTTCCAACCCCATTCATTGACCAGATTGTCAATGAATGTGCGGGTTGTGAGGTCTTTTCTTTTCTATACGGTTTTTCTGGGTACAGCCAGATTCAGATGAATCCCAACGACCAACATAAAATGACATTTATTTGTCCTTGGGGTACATTCACATACATAAAAATGTCTTTTGGCCTTAAGAATGTTGGAGCCACTTTTTAGTGGGTCGTGTCGTTTTCCTTCCATGAACTCAAATACATAGTCGAGGCTTATCTTGATGATATGACATCATGTTCTCATAGGATATACAATCATCCCACCCATTTATGAATTATCTTTGAAAGGTCTCGCTACTATCGGATTATCCTGAATCCAAATAAGTGTAGTTTTTACGTGACATTGGGACACTTGTCAGGTTTTATAGTGTTAACTAAAGGGATCATGGTCGATCCTCTGAAGGTTGAGGCAATAGTTAAATTTCCTCCCCTGTGCACAATCCACCAACTTCAACTTATAAATGGGAAAGCTAACTTTCTTCGGAATTTTGTTGCCAACTATTCCAAGATTACTAAAGGGTTTATGCGTCTCTTGAAAAAACAGGTCCCATTTTGTTGGGATGAAACAGGTCACGCTCTTTCGAAGCGTTGAAATGTGCTATGACGTCTTCCCCTCTGCTCAGTCCTATAGATTATGGAAAGGATTTCTTGTTGTATTTGGTTGTCGCAGAGTCTACTATTATCATGGTATTGGTCCAAGAGGATGATGCACTCGAACAACATGTTATATACTATCTTAGTCGAGGTTTGGTAGGATCAAAACTCAACTATACACATGTTGAGAAACTTTCTTTGGAAGTTGTTCATGTTGTCCAATGGTTCTGTCATTACATATTACTTTGCAAGACCACTATTGTAGCTATCGTGAACCCTTTTCAATATGTGTTAACACAACGGGTCATTGGCGCTAAAATCAGTCGATGGATAGTCATCCTGCAAGAATTTGACTTGGATTTTGTTTCATCGAAATATAAGAATTATTTGGTCTTTGTTGAACTTATCTCAGAAATTTCGGTCGAGAGTGGTAATAATTTTCCCCAAGAGTCATTGATTAATGTGGATCTTTTCCTTATTGCATCTTCGTACCCTTGGTATGGAGATATACTTGTGTATCTTCAGACTTTGAAGTTCCCATCTTATGCTTCTCGCGATGAGAGCCAGTGAATAAGTCATCAAGCATGGAACTACCTTATCCTCGACAATAATTTATATCATAAAGGAGTGGATTGAATTATATATTGTTGTCTCTCTTACAAAGAGGCAGAACTTGTGTTAAATGATTGTCACATAGGAGCACGTGGAAGTCACCTATCTGGGTTGGCAACAACCCAAAAGATTCTTCGCGTTGGATAATTTTTGCCTTCGTTGATCAAATATTATGTAGAGGTGGTCAAGAAGTGTCACCCATGCCAAATATTCTCTCAGAAGATGCGGGCACACCTAGCTCCCATGTTCCCACTTATTGTTGTTGGTCCCTACATCAAGTGGGGGATTGATTTTACTACATGCCACCTAGTTTCAACTAGGGGGCATCGCTATATCATCGTAGTAGTAGACTACTTTTTTAAGTGGGTCGAAGCTATGCCGACATTCAATAGTGATGGCGAAATCGTTGCACTTTTCATTTTTAACTAGATTGTAGCCAAGTTCGGTATTCTGAAGGATATTGTCACAGATCATGGCAGTCACTTCCAGAAAAAGATGATGTCTAAGTTAACATAAAAACTAGGGTTTAAGTAGGAATGTTCGTCACCTTAATACCCATAGGTGAATGGTCAAGTGGAGGCTATTAATAAGTCTCTCAAGACTATTATTTAGCAAATGATCGATTCAGCCAAGTCAAATTGGCATTTGATTTTATACTCGACACTTTGGGCTTATCAAATCTCCATCAAAACTACTATCAGTTTCTCTCCTTCCCAACTCATTTACGGGCTAAAGGTAATATTTCCCATAGAATGTCAAATCCATTCTCTTAAGTTAGCAGTGCAACTGTTTCCCGATAATACACCACTTGAGGAGTGTCTTTTATATCCCGAGTAGCTTGATAAGCAGCGTTGGGATGCATCATTGTTCAACGAGGCTCACAAACAACATGTCAAGTGTCAGTATGATTGGTTTGTCTACCCTCGGATTTTCTCTGAAGGTGATCTTGTCATGGTCTATGAGAAAGATAAATATCCCTTGGGGGCAGGCAAATTCAAACCCATGTGGTTCGAATCATTCATTGTGAAGAAAGTTTTAGAAAAGGGTGCCTATCAACTGGTTTATTTCGAGGTTAGCGCTTTATCGAAGCCTAGAAATGAGCTCTGCCTTAAGACGTATTATGCTTATATTGGTCACCTGAGCGTGACTTCTTGTATATAATGTATAGTTTTACTTATACAAGTCTTGTATTTTTTTTTATGGATGTGTAGTTTATTGTGTTTCTTTTCACTGTGGCAGATGTCAATTGAGTCTGAGATTTATGTTGGGTTCACAGATGGTGCTAGCCGACACACTTGGAGGCTTGCTTTTGTAGCTTGGGTGATCTTTACACCTTTTGATCAGTTAATTTCTTTTGGAGGTATTTGTTTGGGTGAAGTAACCGATAATGTTGTCGAGTATAATTTCGTAATAGAATTACTATGTGATGCCTTGTAACATGGTATTTCTCACCTATGGGTTTATCTAGATGCTCAAATGGTTGATGAATGTGTGGTTTGTGAGGTATTTTATTTTATGGATAGTTTTTTTTGGGTACAATCAGATTCAGATCAAGCCCGAGGACCAACATAAAATGACATTTATTTGTCCTTGGGGTAAATTCACATACAAAAAATTTCCTTTTAGCCTTAAGAATGTTGGAGCCACTTTTCAATGGGCCATGTCGTTTGCCTTCCACAACCTAAAACACATATTCGAGGCGTATCTTGATGATATGGCATCATGTTCTTGTAGGATATCTGATCATCCCACCCATTTCTGGCTTATATTTGAGAGGTGTCACTACTATCGGATTCGCCTAAATCCAAATAAGTGTATTTTTTGTGTGACATCGGGATGCTTGTCAAGTTTTATCAAGTCAACTAAAGGGATCATGGTTGATCCTCTGAATGTTGAGGAAATAGTACAATTTCCTCCCCCGTGCATGATCCCCCAGCTTCAAAGGGTTTATACCGATATTACTAAAGGGTTTATGTGTCTCTTGAAAAAATGGGTCCCATTATGTTGGGATGAAGCAAATCAAAGCTCTTTTGAAGTGTTGAAACTTTCTTTGATGTATGCTCCTTTGTTCAGTCCTATGGATTACAGAAAGGATTTATTTTTGTATTTGGTTGTCGCAGAGTCTACTATTGGCATGGTCTTGGTCCAAGAAGATGACACACTCAAAGAGCATGTTATATACTATCTTATCCGAGGCTTGGTAGGACTAGAACTCAACTATACACATGTTGAGAAACTTGTTTTGGAAGTTGGTCATGTTGTCCAATGGTTCTGTCATTACATATTACTTTGCAAGACCGTCATCGTAGTTTTCGTGAACCCTTTTCAATATGTGTTAACATGATGGGTCATTGGAAAGAAAATCAATCAATGGATAGTCATCCTGTAAGAATTTGACTTGGATTTTGTTTCGTCAAAATCTAAAAATTCTTTGGTCTTTGTTGAACTAATCTCGGAACTTTCGGTCGAGACTGGTAATAATTTTCCTAAAGAGTCACTGATTAATGTGGATATTTTCCTTATTGCATATTCAGACCCTTGGTATGGAGATACACGTGTGTATCTTTAGAATTTGAAGTGCCCATCTTCTTCTTCTCTCGATGAGTGTCGGCAAATATGCCATCAAGCATGGAACTACCTCATCCTCGATAATACTTTATATCGTCGAGGAGTGGATTGAATTATTCCTCGATGTCTCACTCACGAAGAGGCAGAACTTGTGTTAAATGACTGTCACACAGGAGCATGTGGTAGTCACTTGTCTGGGTTGGCAAAAACCCAAAAGATTCTTCGCGTTGGATACTTTTTTCCTTCATTGATCAAAGATTGTGTAGAGTTTTTCAAGAAGTGTCACTCCTGACAAATCTTCTCTCGAAAGATGCAGGCACACCCATCTCCCATGTTCCCAGTTATTGTTGTTGGTCTCTACACTAAGTGGGGTATTGATTTTACTACATGCCACCCAGTTTCAACTAGGTGGAATCGTTATATCATCATAGAAATAGAATACTTTACTAAGTGGGTCGATTTTATGCCGACATTCAACAATGATGGGGAAATGGCTACACTTTTTCTTTTTAATCATGTTATCACCCTATAAGTTATAGGATCAACTAGTGACTGGGATATTATCTGTCTCTAGTATTTTTTGTTGACAAATGATTTTTCATTCTGCAAATAATTTGAAAAAGAAAAGAAAAAGAAAAAGAAAAAGAAAAGAAAAAGAAAAAGAAAAGAAAAGAAAAGAAAAGAGGGCATAAAAGAATTGCAATAAAAGCCCCATGCAAAAATAGTAACTTGGTCCATACCTTTCAAGCATGGCCAAGTTCTTTTTAAATTGATGTTGTTAGGATTAGTGAATGAGTTTGGCTAAAAAGTTTAATCTTAGCCAAAGTATCTAGGTTAGATTAGTGAATAAATCTGGCCAGACTGTCTAATCTTGATCAAATAGCCCTAGGGTAGAATAAATTCTTAACCCAACAGTCTAATCTGGGTTAATTGTCATAGGAAGCTAGGTTAGAATATAGGCTAGTTGCTTTGTTGCTTCATTTCAATAAGAACCAGTTTGATGTAAGTGTTGCACCATGTTTCAGATACTTAAAAGGTCATTTGACTAACCCCTTGGTGGTGTTGACATGAAGAGCCTTGGAGAAAACCCGTGAAAAAGCACTTATCCTAAGTTTCCTCGGTGCATGTATTTTCCGCACCCTCACTTATACTCCGTTCACATATCAGCGGTCCAGATGATCGCGCCCAGATCTATGGTGGACAGATCATTCCGGACCCCCCCCCCCAACCATTCTGCTTTTNTCCGGAATCGATGATAAGACCCATGTGCATCTGGACGGCCCAGGATCAAGCGCGCAAATCTACGATTGGTATTGAATTCCGGACCCCCCGTCCATTCTGCCTTTAGTGGAAGGGGGGGGGGGTCCAGAATGTGTCATAAACAGTGTGCATAGATCTACGGCTCAGAAGCAAGCACGCAGATCAACGGACCTAGATGTATTTCAGACCCCCCCGGATGATCTTCTTTTAACTGAGGGGGGGTCCGAAATGGAATCTTTCCTCTAGCGAGCCCCTGTCTATATGTGGCAATGATCTAATGGCTCCAAGTCCCATCATCTCCTACTGTCTAGCATACTGTCATCACCTCTAGACGTCATCATTCATCTTTCCTGAAGTAGTCACGTCCCATAACTGTTGTCAGTTCTTCCCCCCCAGTCGTTCGTGGCAATCCCCCTCACTATGACCTTTACCCCAATCGGAAGCCTCCACGTCACTCATTTGTATCCCTTAGTCACTGTCACCTACCATCTCACACTCTAAGTGAACCGTTGGCCATTTATTACTAGATGACATATCCTTTAGCCAGCTGACCTGTCTCGCACGCCCAACGGACACCCATTTACTCAAAAATACCCTTCTCTTCCTATTTTCACCATTTACTCACTCATCGTACCAGAGAGATTTACCCCATTTTCTCCTCCATTACAATCAGTTGCCCCCCACTAACATTGTTTTTCTTCCAGGTACTGTTGCAGTAATGGCGCCAAAGTCCAAACAAGCAGAAGGGGAGGAGAATTCGTTCCTCCCACCTCCTGTCGACCTTGACAGGATCCCACTGTTCGACAAAGACCGATTAATCGCAGATACAAAGTGTGATTTTGATCTCGCAGACCTTCAGTCGTGGCTCAAGGAAGTTTTCCTGGACCAGAGTGATGAAATTGGACTCTGGGAGTCCAACTTACCTCTTTACCTCTTCCCCCAGATCCACCCTTTCCCAGAGTTCGCCCTCAAGTGCTAAGCCCACTATAATCCCGAGAAAAGAGCCATCGTCTCCTTGTCCAGAGAGATCCTTTTCCTTATCACACCTGAATCTATTGACCAAATGATGCAAATTCCCCGAGCCGACTCTGTGTCACCCTTCAACCTGGAAATTATTACAGAGTTGTACCAGAAAATGACCTTCCCTCAAAGAGCTCAAATATTCGAGCTTTTCCTCCCCCCATCTGCTCAATTTCCCTCCACAAATCCTCCTTATCCTTCCTCCATGTTCTCGACTAAAGGAAACCAGATCATCTCATCCCTTTGTGCTTTGTTAAGATACTATTCTGATCAGTGGGTAGATGAACCCATTATGGGTTTTCTATCCATCTTCTCTACCGATGAAAAGCCCACCACCCAGTTTGACTTTAGCACATTCCTAGCGAACAATATTCATGAACAGTTCATGAATTTCACCATGGAAGGCATGTTCTGATACTCATCCATACTGGCATACTTGTTCGTCTTCTTCCAAGCAGACAAATTCACTTTTTTCCATGCAGAAGATGGATGGAGATGGTAGACCCCAGGGAGTGATAGCATGGACCTCGTTGCTCAAGAACAACTCCACATAGTTTAATTTCAAAGAGTTCATTGATCAATTCTACCACCCTGTGGTAAGTATGCTAGGCGACAGGCCCGAGCCTCGGATAAATGATGAAGTTCAAAGGATCCTGCATCTCTCGGATAACACAAAGACAGGGGATTGGTATTTGTATCAAGATTACACCGAGATTAGAGTATACGGGTGCAAGTTGGCACTGTATAAGCTGCCCAAGTATCTGCCTGTCAGAATTTTTGCTTTGGAATATATCAATAAGATAATAAATTCCGATGATATCCATTTTGTGTCACTGAAGAAAAAACAACAGCTTAGAATCAAGGGGCAGATTGGCTCCTTCATCTACAACAATCGTGGCATTGGGGCAGAAGCAGATAGGATCCTGAGGGAAATGAAGTTCTTCATGAGCTTCCCATGGAATTATGATCCATGTGGGATCATCTCTGAGATGAGGGTGAAAAACAAGAACATCCCATATGTTCATGAAGCTAGGCCTGAAGTTGAAAAATTCGCAAACTAGACAATATGGGAGCCTAACACATTGGTCGAAGTAGAATAGCAGGATCCCCCGGGCACTGTATCTCAAATAGCCACGCCACAGGTCTCGAAAGAGAAAATGCCTAGGAAATATTTATCTCCGCCTGTCACGGAGGTATCGTCCGAAGAGTTCCAGCTGCATACTAAGAGGCCTAAGACTATGCCAATTCCTGGCCCGACCGGAGAAAAAGAAGCCCCATATACAACAGTGACCAAGGTTGATAGGCCACCCTTCGGTTTGAGCCTCCATAAGGTCATAACCTTAGCAGTGCCAGAGAAATCTACAGATTCTCCATTGACCACCCAGCCAAGCAAGGTGGGGCCAAAGTTGAGTATCTTCAAAAAGTACGAGCTGATCAAGAAAAGGAACCAGACCCTGACCAGCAACACTTGCGCCCAGTTCTGGAAGCAGACGTCGACTGTGAAACATAGGTTGTTATCAGCATTCGACACCGAGAAGGGAAGAATTCATATGGCATTCCTCCAGGCACAGGTACCAGATCCAAAGGTGATCACTGACTACAAGAGGGCCACCTTCGAATTCCAGATGAAGGACGTGCATCCGGCCGATCAGATGGATCTGCACAAGCAGACAGGGGAAATGGTCTTTTACACGTTGGCGCATGCTTCCACTACTGCATCCAAATTTCAAGTGTCCCTGAACAATGTTCAAACACAACTCAAGTTGGAGAAGATATCGTCCTTTGCCAAGGACAATAGGATCAAGACTTTGGAGGAGCTGGTCCTCAAGATCTGTTATGATCCTTCGAACGTGAAAGCAGCTGAGGAAATGATAAAGAAGAAGAATGTTGACATAGCCTCCTTGAGGAAAAAACTGAAGCTCCCACCCACAGAGGATTCGCAGGCGAAGGAGATAGCAGAGAAAGAAGGAGAGAAAGATGAAATTCTTAAGCTACTCATGGAGCAGAACGCACAGCCAAAGGAGATTGAAGCTGAGATGGAGAAGCTAGTAAAAGAGAAAGAGCAACTAAAGCCAATGGAAGTCATTCCATTGAATTCCATTCTGATCTCAGTAGTGAGCACAGCATCAGTGACAGAAGTCCCATCTGCGACTCCATTGACATCCATGGAGAAGACAACCGACCTGGCTAAGTCTATGGAAAAAATGAACCTGTAGGAAACATAGCTCAACAGGCTTAAAAAGGAGATTGGGAACCTTCAGGAACTCAAATATTCCTTTCAGACCAGCCTCTCCAAGGAAAAGCAGGTGACAGATCATCTCAAACAGGAGTTACAACAGCTCCGGAAGAAAACATTGGCAAGAAAGACTTTGGCCAAGGTCAAAGAAAGTGTATGGACAGACATCACCAAGTCGATGAACGAGATATGGCCCATGATACAAATCATGTTTGAGAAGAATGAATTGGTGCAGAGAAGCAAGCAATCCATTGAGAAGATCAGATCAGAATTGGGAGAGATGCCAACACAGGCGAACGAGATCATCAAGTTCCTAAATTCTAAGACCAGGGAAGAACTGGAAGAGCTGAAAATTGAAGACAGAACAGAGACCATCCTTGAGGTCAAAAGAGTTTTGACCAAGAGAGGATTAATGCTTCACCTGGAAGAAAATATTCAGGCCATGGACCTAGGGGTACAAATATTCTTCAGTAAGATTGAGGCTCTCCAGAAGAAAGGTCTTCCTGGTCTGAAGGTAATCAATGATAAATTGATGACACTCCCAGACTACAAGAAGAGATTGGTCGATGTGGCTAAGGATAGTTCAAAGTTTGCAGGAATTCAAGGGAGCATCACTGGCAAGTCATTCCTAGATTCCCTTCAGTGGGACATCAGTATCCAACATGAGATTCGATACATCTTCCTCACCAAACCTACCTTCGCCAATTACACAGAAATGGATGAAGTGTATCGAAGGCTACTCAAAGTCAACGTGCCCAGTCATCTCCGATGGGAGGAACTCTGTGATATGATCGAGTAGAAAATGAGTTGTCCCAGTCCATTCATTTGTCTAGTCAAATGAGGTCGTGCAGAGGCTTCATCAACGGCCCACCCAGAAATCAGCATGCAGTTACACCACATCATCAAGCAATTCCTAGATTTAGGAAATTTGTTAAGTTAGTTAGGCTAAAAATAGATTTAGCACGTCCTGATCATTAATGATAGGATCATTTGTAATTTGAGTTATAAATACTTCATCTTTCGAAGTATTGAGGGTTGTTGATCTTCACACCCTGAAGCTATCAGACTGTAATATTTTTTAAGAGATCTTCCATTAATAAAAAGGAGGCACTTTTACAGGATTCTTGCGTGTATTTACTGGTGATGTTTTTCTCTCTAAGTTGAATGTTATTCTCGCTTTGTTATCATATTGTTTTCTGAATCTAATCTTTAGAAGTAACAAACATTGCAGGGTTTATCTCGTATACCCTGTTTCTGACAAGAAAGATTTTAGTGTTTTATCTTCTGGTGTTTTCAATAAAGAAATTCTTAACTGCTTCTTTGTTGAAATTATCTTTCTCATATTTTCTCTTGTTCCTCATTTTTACTCTCAAAGAATCCAGTGATTATATTATCTCGCCCTGTGAAAGTTTTCCTTTGCGTTTCTGGTTTGGATTTCATCTTTATTCAAGACACAGACCCCATAGCCCAATGGATGTGTAGACTGTCTCAACCAACTCGACAAATACTACGACAGCAAAAACCGACTTATTTATTTACCTAGCCTAAAATTTGAAATTTGAAACATAGCTAAATCATATAGAGAGATTCCTCTCTAAAGTTGGAAGGGATAGATCCCAGCTTCAAAAGCGGTTGGATAAAGTTACATTTTGTGGATTTCTTCTGTTGTTAACCTCTTGGAAATTTACAGAGTGCTAACAAATCAGATTGTAGCCAGATTCAGCATTCTGAAAGAGATTGCCATAGATCATGGCACTCACTTCCAGAATAGATGATGTTCAAGTTAAAATCAAAAATAGGGTTTAAGTAGGAACATTCATCACCTTACTAACCACAAGAAAATGGCCAAGTGGAGGCTATTAATAAGTCTCTCAAGACTAGTCTTCAATGAATGATCAATTCGTCCAAGTCAAATTGGAATTTGATATTATACTCGAAACTTTGGGCTTATCGAACCTCCATCAAAACTGCTACTGGATTCTCTCCTTCCAAACTCATTTACGGGATGGAGGAAGTCTTTCCCATAGAATGTCAAATCCCTTCTCTTAAGTTGGCAGTGCAACTGTTGCCCGACACTACACCACTTGAGGAGAGTCTTGTATATCTCGAGTAGCTCGATGAGCAGCGTCGGGATGTAGCCTTGGCCAACAAGGCTCACAAACAACGTGTCAAGTGTCAGTATGATCGGTATGTCCGCCCTCAAATTTTCCCCTAAGGTGATCTTGTCGCAGTATGTGAATAAGATAAATATTCATTGGGGGCAGGCAAGTTCAAACCCATGTGGTTTAGACCGTTCATTGTGAAGAAAGTTTTAGAAATGGGTGCCTATCAGCTAGTTGATTTTGAGGTTAACGCGTTATTAGAGCCTAGAAATGGGCTCAACCTTAAGTAGTATTATTCTTAGATCGGTCACCTAAGCATGACTTCTTGTATATAATGTATAGTTTTACTTATACAAGTCTTGTCTTTTCTTTTATGGACGTGTAGTTTATTGTGTTTCTTTTCAGTGTGGCATATGTCAAGTGAGTATGAGGTCTATGTTGGGTTCGTAGATGGTGCTATTCAACACACTTGGAGGCTTGCTTCTACAAATTGGGTGATCTTTACACCTTTTGTCAGTTGATGTCTTCTGGAGATATTTTTTTAGGTGAAGTAACCAATAATTTTGTCGAGTATAGTATCGTAATAGAATTACTAAGTGATGTCTTGTCACATTATATTTCTCACCTCCAAGTTTATCTAGATGCTCAAATGGTCATGTGTAATGTACCCCACCTCTTGATGAAGAGGTTAGGAGAGACTCAGTATTCTATTCATCCCCACTAGACTATAGTCTCATACAATTTGGGGAAAATTCAGCTAAACCTAATGTTATATTTTAAAGTTGACTGGACAAAGTAAAAAAGCAACTCACTGGGAGATTAGAGTGCTTGAGGTTGAGTTAGGAGATGAACCTAAGGGTCAACTTAAATCAACAGAAGATTAGAAGGAGGTATAAATGGAAGCCTAGGGTACACCTCTCACTCATCTTGGATTATTATGCATTTGGATATTGGGCTCTTGAGCACATAGTTTTGAGGGTTTTGAGAATACAAACCCTAGAGAACAAATCAATGGTGAAATATTCCACTCACATTGTTCCAAGCTTGGTATTGGGGATGAAATAATCCACCCACACCATTCTACAGTATTCACAGGTACCATCATCCATTCAGGAGAGCAGCAAGTCGTACCCTTGAGGCTTTTCTAGCAAGGGGCGCATCATTCCTTGGAGAGGAGTTCAATCTAGGTTATTGACAGGGCTTATTGACATTCTAGCACCTGGGTATTTCTTGCAGGGCCTTGTTCATCATATCTGAAGTGTTTTGAGAGGGTTACTCTTTCCATATTATTATCTGGAGCTTTGGAACATTTTTAAGAGAAGGGAGGTGCAACTGTGATTCTGATCTGCTCAGTTTGGAGAGGTTACACCTCAAATCTAACCCTGAGACTTCTCCTAGCAGCTTGTGGTGGCCCGATATATCTTTCTAGAGAATTTCAAGGAATTTGGAGGCCTCCTTCATCAGGGCTAAAATATTGAGCTTGACAGTCTTCAGGAGGGCGCAGTCTTGCTTGAGGATTCATCAGTTTGGAGGGGCATATCTCAGCATCAGGGTTTGAAACTTCAAAAAGGGATTCTACTAGCCCCGGTCTATCTTTTGGTGGAGTTTGATGCTATTTGTAGGTCTTCTTCAGCTAGGACAAAATATTAGGTCTTCACAGCCATCCAATGGACCGTATCTTCAGCCAGGGGGTTTTGGACTAGACCATGGATCTATCTTGTATTGATCTTTATTGTATATCCAGCCTTGAGGGCTTACATATTCTTTCCGAAGCATTTTGTAGCAGCTCTTATCTTATCTATTGGATCTATCTGAGGATTATTCCATATATGCATCCTTCTTGTATCAAGTTCTTGTTATTTACATCAATAAAGGTCAGATCTTGTTGTTGGTTCCATATCTTGTATTATCTTGTATATTCATTGCTTGTCTTCAGATATAAACTTAATTAACTAAACTATAAACCCTAAGGCCAAAACTTAAGAGGCCAACCTGTAAACAAACATACAAAAACAAGAAATTCAGTGGTCAGTTAGTGCTCCAAGAAAAAAAAAATGGCTTGGAAACATTACAGTGGTATCGGAGCTCTGATCCTCCCATCCTATGAGAATTAGCGCATGAAGAAGTTGAGTGGCATCTATATGGGCAGAAGAAGGAAACAGATAGGTGAAGCAGAGGACAAAATGGAAGGTTCAGGTGAGGACTGTGAACCATAAATACTAGCAGGGATTTCTAGGGACTTGCAGCATTCCATACAGGTATCACAAAGTGACCTTGTAAATCACCTGCAGGAAAACCAATAGAAAACACGTAGGGGACAGGATGAAATATCAGAGACCTTGAGGAAGGTAAGTGACAACCAATAGAAGATATCACAACTCTTGATGGAGATGACTCATAGGGGGAAAGACCCAAAATCTTATGCCAACAGGGAAACTAGTGGATCTCATGGTGGGAATAGACATCAGCAGGAATATATCCCCTATCATCATTCGGAGGGAAGCAATGGAGGGGGAGAATCACAGGGACAGATAGGTAGCAAGACCACTTCTAGTTCGTACTTTCCTTCATTCATGGATGAACAATCACATCCCAACCACCCAGATGAGTTTGAGGATCATTTTGAACAATATTTTAGGGAGTAGAACTCCCTCAGCCCACTAGTTCAAAGACAAATCACATTGGATCAGTTTTGTGGATTGAAATTCAGAAGCAAGCCCAGGTCGTACCATAGGAAAAATTATGAGCTAGAGCATAGGGCTGGGAAAATGGAGATCCCATACTTTGATGGCTCGGCCAAAGTGACTGCACAGGTGTGGGTGCAGAAACTTGATACTTACCTGTAGCTCAACCCCATGAGAGAGATGGATGCCGTCAAGTTTTCCACCATGTACTTGGAAGGAAAATATCATGACTGGTGGTACCACAGGTTGAATACACCTGGCCATAATCAAATAGTGTCCTACAAAGAGTTCACACAAAAAATTATTGTCTGGTTTGACCAAGGGGATCCAAAGCTACCTTTTAGGGAACTTACCCAACTCAAGCAAACAGGATTAGCAGAGATATACATAGAGGAGTTTCAGAGACTAGTAGTAATGGTGCACGATGTATCTCAGTCAAGGCTCATCATGTTGTTTACAGAAGGGTTGATGGAACCCTTGAAGGGTTGGATTAAGGCCTTCAAACCTACCAACTTGTAGGATTCCATATGGAGGACTAGAGATCTAGGGATAGCAACAAATCTTAAGTTTACACCTAGACCACCCCTAAACAATGGAGGAAGAGACCAAAGACCTCAAATGAATCCAGGGGGAAGAGACCCAAGGGGGTTTGACAGGGGAAGAGGTAGGATGGCTGAGAACACTAGAAGAGAATTGAGAAGAAAGCAACTATGATACACATGCAAAGAACTGTGGGACCCATCCCACAAGTATATGGGTCATGGCAAGGCTCATTATATTGAGGTGACATATGATAATGAGGAAGATGAGGATTTCGGCCACATCCAAAACATAGAGGAAGACACCACCGAAACTGCAAAAGAGGAGGCTACAGGTCACGGCAATGCAGCAGAGGAGAAGGATACGTTGGCATCCATCAGTGGGGTACCCAAATTCAACACCTTCAGGATGAGAGGGGTATTACAGGGGCAGAAAGTTTCGGTGCTCATTGATCGGGGTGCTTCGGACAATTTCATTGACTCAACACTGCTACAGAGGAGGCACATACCCACAGTTGAGTTTGAGGGATTCAAGGTGGAGGTAGCAGAAGGAAGCACCATGCCTTATAACAGGTACATTCTAGGGATGAAGCTTACACTGGGTAGGCACAATTTAGCATAGTAATTTTGTGTGATGGACCTCCCTGATACAAATATAATCATTGGAGTATAGTGGCTCAGTACGTAGGGGCCTATCACCACCAACTAAAAGACTATGGAGATGTCTTTCATAGAGGAGAGTGGGAGAAAGGTAGTTCTCATAGGCATGTCAGGAAACACAGCCAGGGTAGTCACAACAAAGCATATGGAGGCCATTTTCAGAAGAGAGGAGATTGTATATGTTGTTGAGTGTAAGATTATGGCACGTTTGGACAAGAAGGGGAAGGTTCACTATGCACCAGAGATTCAGAGGATCATTGACAAACACAGTAAGGTGTTTGGACACATTCCACCAGGAGTGCCACTAGATAGGCGATTTGAGCATATCATAGAGCTGGAAGAGGGGGAAAAACTAGTCATCACTACCCCCTACCTGCACCCAAAGAAGTACAAAGAGGAGATAGAAAAGGCCATCAAGGAACTATTAGACATGGGTCACATTAGACCAAGTTCCATTCCTTTTTCCTCTTCAGTGGTACTGGTCAAGAAGAAGGATGGAACCATGTGCATGTACATTGATCTCAGGGCACTAAACAAGAAGACTATTAAAAACAAGTATCTCATCCCAAGGATTGATGAGATATTGGATGAGCTCCATGGGGTTGTTTACTTCACAAATATTGACTTGCGCTCTGGTTATCATTAGATCAAAATGAGGGAGGAGGAAATCCCCAAAACTTCCTTCAGGTGTCACTATGACCACTATGAATTCTTAGCGATGCCATTTGGATTGACCAATGCACCCGCCACATTTCAGTCATGTATGAACCACATCTTCAACAAGAAGTTGAAGAAGAATCTTCTTGTGTTTTTTGATGACTTTCTAATCTATAGCAAGACTTGGGAGGAACATCTTCAACATGTGGAATAGATCTTAACTAACATGGAGGACCAATCCTTGTATGTTAAGGAGTCCAAATCTGAATTTGGGATGACATAGGTCCTCTACTTGAGGCACATCATTGGAGTTAAAGGGGTACAGGTACATCAAGAAAATATCCAAGCGATAGTTGATTGGCCCACACCTAAAAATCTTACAGATTTGAGAGGATTTCTCAGTATTTGCAGCTATTACAAGAGATTTGTCAAGGGGCTCTCCCAACTTTGTGCACCCTTGACCGATTTGACTAAGAAAGGATCTTTCAAGTGGAGTGAAGAAGCACAATCTACATTTAACAAGATAAAAAAGGTAATGAACACATGCCCAATGTTAGCCTTGCCAGATTTTTTCCAACCCTTCACACCAGAGTGTGATGCCTCCGGAGAAGGCATTGGAGCTATATTGATGTAGAATACGCATCCCCTTGCCTATGAGAGCCAAAAATTGAGGGTCCATGAGCTTCTTTACACCATCTACGACAAAGAGATGTCGGCTATCATGCACGCTTTGGCCAAATTCAGACAATACTTGGTAGGTGCAAGGTTTGTGGTGAAATCAGATCACAACAACCTTAAGTACTTCTTAGAACAGAAGAACTTAAGTGAGAGGCAGTAGAAGTGGGTCAGCAAGATACAAGCCTATTACTTTGACATTGAATTTTTCAAAGGGAATAAAAACATAGTTGCAAATGCATTATCCAGGAGGCCATCGATTTATGCCATGACAGATATATCAGTTGACTGGAAGGCCCACCTCTTGGTAGAATAATCCAAGAACCAGTTCACTTTCCAGTTGATGGATGGGAAAATACAGAATGACAACTTCATAATCATAGATGACATCATCTACTACAAGGGCTGAATTTTCTTGGTTCCTGAGTCAGCCTTCAAGGCCAAGATACTACAGGAATGTCATGACTCACCGGTGGTATGGCACCAAGGCGTTGTCAAAACATACAGACATCTGAGAGAACATTTTTCATGGAAGGGTCTCAAAGAATATGTAGTGAGACACATCAAAGAATGCACTACTTGCCAGGAGAACAAGGATGAGCATACCCATGCGGAAAGATTGTTACAACCTTTACCCATTTCATAAAACAAATGGGAAGGTATCTCCATGGACTTCATCATAGGATTGTTGAGGGAACAAGGGAAAGACTGTATTTTAATGGTGGTGGACAGGTTAACTAACTTTGAACACTTATTTTCCATTGCCACAGACTTCAACGCAACACAGGTTGCAGAATTGTTCTTCAGGGAGGTCTTCAGGTTGCACAGATTTCCCAAGACCATTGTTAGTGACATGGATAGCCAATTTATGAGAACCTTTTGGTAGGAGCTATTCAGGTTGGTTGGTACGGCCTTGACCCCTAGTACCAACTACCACCCTCAAACTGAAGGGTAGACAAAAATAGTCAACAAGTGGGTGGAAGGATACCTCATAAATTATGTAGCAGGGTAGAAAAAGGCATGGATTAGGTGGCTACACCTGGGGGAATATTGTTACAACACCACTTATCACATGTCCATTGGTATGACTCCATTCAAGGATTTGTACAGTTATGAACCTCTCTCCTTTCTGGATATTTCCTTTGGTGATAATAGAGCTCTGATGGTACAAGATTGGGTACAGCAGAGCCAAGACATACTTAGGCAATTGAAGGATCATCTGCAACGGGCACAAAAACAACAAAATTTCTAGGCAGACAAGCACAGGGTAGAGAGCACATTTGAGGTTGGTGAATTAGTCTACTTAAGGCTCCAACCGTATAGGTAGGCTTCTATCAAAAGAAGCGGAGAAGAAAAGATCCAACCCCAGTTTTTCAACCCTAACAAGCAAGCCAATGGTCAATGAAGTATTACATACACAAACAAGCAAGTCAATGGTCAGTTAATGCTCCAAGCAAAAAACAAAATGGCTTGGGAACATTACATCGTGTCTCAGTTAAATGGAGTATATCATGTCTACGATCCCACCCTTCATTGATGATTCCTTAGGGTACGTCTCTTAGAACTTTATTTTGATTATATTACTTATATTCATGTTCCTAAGAGATCTAATAAACTATCTGATACATTGGCTAATCAAGTATTAGATTGGAATATTTCTCACACATAAAAGTAAAAGAACACACATACACACACATGTAAATACATTTGTACAAAATGTTTATCCATAAGGAAGAAATATGTATATATAATAATGTGTCCAAAAAAAATATCATAAGTGCAAAATTGGGCCATAAAGCCTCAAATAGAGTCGTTATACATCACTGGGCTCAAAACCTCACTACATAATAGAGTACAAAAGATTCCCTTAGCACATATGTGGTCCAGTACTAACTATGGCCTAGGCCTATTGACCCTAGTATAATGAACTACAGCATTCGCAAGACGTTGGAACAACTGAACCCAAGTCTTGGGTACCCCTACAACATGTGGTTGCATGGCTGGGGGAAGATCCTCTATCTTTGCCATCAACAATACATGAGTGAGAGCTATCAAGTTCCTATCTACTCGTCGCAGTACTCTCTCAGCCTCTCCGGCTGGTGGTCCTCATGCAACTACTAGTCCTCTTGTTGTTGTTGTTGGTCTGGCATCTACTTGAGGATGACGCATGGTCCGGGCGAAGTCATTTGGTCCCACTGGTCCAGCATCTACATATGACAAATCATTGAGTTAGTAATTTGACATTACCATAAAAAGGATAACATTTAAAAATTTAAAAAATAAAATAACTTTAAAATGTGTTTACCTATCTCTTTGCACTCCTCACTACGGGGCATGGGCATATCAGGATCCCTTGGGAAACTGATCCCTACATAAGGATAGTCCTCGATATAAGGAAACTGACGGGCCCACCAATCAAAAAAATTTGTTGTCGAAGGCCTCTTATACTCTCCTTGCACCTTGTCGAGGTAACAAAGCTTCCCACCTGCATAATGTCGGAAAGGAGGCAATATGACCTCATATTGTCTCCCTTGAGATAAGGCTTGGCACTCTCTAGAAAAATAAAGTGCATAGCAGTAAGGTATCTCCATGGACTTCATCATAGGACTGTTGAGGGCATAAGGGAAAGACTATATTTTCTTGGTGGTGGACAGGTTAACTAAGTTTGCACACTTCTTCTCCATTGCCATAGACTTCAGCACAACATAGGTTGCAGAATTGTTCTTCAAGGAGGTCTTTAGGTTGCACAGATTGCCGAAGAACATTGTTAGTGACATGGATATCCGATTTATGAACACTTTTTGGTAGGATCTATTCAGGTTGGTTGGTACGGCCTTGACCCCTAGTACCAACTACCACCCTCAGACTGATGGGCAGACAAAAATAGTCAGCAAGTGGGTGGAAGAATACCTCATAAAGTACGTAGCAGGGTAGTAGAAGGAATGGATTAGGTGGCTACACCTAGGGGAATATTGTTACAACACCACTTATCACATGTCCATTGGTATGACTCCATTCAGGGCTTTGTACAGTTATGAACCTCTCTCCTTTCTGGAGATTTCCTTTGGTGATAGCAGAGATCCGATGGTATAGGATTGGTTATAGCAGAGTCAAGACATACTTAGGGAATTGAAGCATCATCTGCAATGGGCATAGAATCAGCAAAAAGTCTAGGCGGACAAGCACAGGGTAGAGCGCACATTTGAGGTTGGTGACTTAGTCTACTTAAGGCTCCAACCATACAGGCAGGCTTCTATCAAAAGAAGTGGAGAAGAAAAGCTCCAACCCCAGTTTTTTGGACCCTACAGGATCAGCAGGAAGGTAGGGGTTGTGACTTATGAGCTTGAGCTTCCACCGGGCAGCAGAATTCACAACGTCTTCCATGTGTCATGCTTGAAGAGGGTCATTGGCCAACACATCACGAAACTTGAGGTACTACTACCCTTAGATGAAGAGGGGCATATGGTACTAATAATAGAGGAAATGCTAGAGGTTTGGGAGAAGAAAATTTGGAGGAGAAGCATCATGGAATAATTAGTCAAGTGGAAGGATCTGCCTATTGAGGATGCCACATGGGAGAATGAATAGGTGTTACAGGAGACAGGATCAGAATTTCTTGTGGGCAAGCAATTTCTAGCAGGGGGGACTATAATTTCCCCCAACTCTTGATGAACAGATTAGGAGAGACTCAGTAGTCTAGTCATCCCCACTAGACTATAGTCTCATGCAATTTGGGAAAAAATTAGCTAAACCTAATGTTATATTTTAAGGTTGACTTGAAAAAGTAAAAAAGTAACTCACTGGGAGATTAGAGCACTTGAGTTTTAGTTAGGAGTTAAACCTAAGGGTTAACTTAACTCAATAGAATATTAGAAGGAGGTATAAAGGGAATCCTAGGGTGCACCTCTCACTCATCTTGGATTATTATGCATTTGGCTATTGGGCTCTTGAGCACACAGTTTTGAGGGTTTTGAGAATGAAAACCCTAGAGAACAACTCAGTGGCGAAAGCTTCCACTCACCTTGTTCCAAGATTGGTATAGGGGATGAAATACTCCACCCACACCATTCTACAATATTCACAGGTACCATCATCCATTCAGGAGAGAAGCAGGTCGTACTCTTGAGGGTTTTCCAGCAAGGGGCGCATCATTCCTTGGAGAGGAGTTTGATCCTGCAAGTTATTGATAGGGCTTAGTGACATTCTAGCACCTCGGTATTTCTTGCAGGGCCTTGTTCATTAGATATGGAGTGTTTCTAGAGGTTTACTCTTGCTATTTTATTATCTGGAGCTTTGGCACGTTTTTTAGAGAAGGGGGTCGCAATTGTGATTCATATCTGCTCAGCTTGGAGGGGTTACACCTCAGATATGACCCTGAGACTTCTCCTAGCATCTTGTGGTGGCTTGATCTATCTTTCTGAAGAATTTCAGGGCATTTGGAGGTCTCCTTCATCAAGGGAAAAATATTGATCTTGACAGTCTTCAGAAGGGCGTGGTCTTGCTTGAGGATTCATCAGTTTGTAGGGGTAGATCTTGGCATCAAGTTTTTAGACTTTAGAAAGGGCTTCTACTAGCCCCGATCTATCTTTTGGTGGAGTTTGATGTTATTTGGAGGTCTTCTTTAGCTAGGCCAAAATATTAGGTCTTCATAGCCATCCAGTGGAGTGTATCTGCAGCTAGGGGGGTTTGGAATGGACCCTAGATCTATCCTGTATTGATCTTTATTGTATATCCATCCTTGAGGGCTTGCATCTTCTTTCCGGAGCATTTTGTAGAAGCTCTTATCTTATCTATTGGAGTTATCTGAGGATTATTCCAGATCTGCATCCTTCTTGTATCAATTTCTTCCTATTTACATCAATAAAGGTCATATCTTGTTGTTGGTTCTATATCTTGTATTATCTTGTATCTTCATTGCTTGTCTTCAGATCTAAACTTAATTAACTAAAATATAAACCCTAAGGTTGAAACTTAAGAGGCCAACCTGCAAACAAACATACACAAACAAGCAAGTCAATGGTCAGTTAGTGCTCCAAGCAAAAAAAAAATGGCTTGGGAACATTACATCGTGTCTCAGTTAAATGGAGTATATCGTGTCTATGATCCCACCCTTCATCGATGATTCCTTAAGGTACATCTCTTAGAACTTTATTTTGATTATATTACTTATATTCATGTTCCTAGATGATCTAATGAACTATTTGATACATTGTCTAATCAAATATTAGATTGGAATATTGCTCACACATAAAATTAAAAGAACACACATACACGCACATGTAAATACATTTGTACAAAATGTTTATCCATAAGGAAGAAATATGTATATATATAATAATGTGTCCAAAAAAAATATCATAAGTACAAAAGTGGGCCATAAAGCCTCAAATAGAGTTGTTATACATCACTGGGATCAAGCCCTGATCCAGGTGGATATCGGTGGCCACCCACCTTTTCCGACTGGCTCAAAATAGTTTTCTGGCAATTTTGGCAATTTACTATTTTTAGCAGGTTTTAACTTCCGGGGCCATTTTGAGGGCCTAAATGAAGGTTTTTTGAGATAGAGGTTCTCAATGATATCTGAAGCCATGATTGAGCCCCAAAAATGAATCTCCTCGACGATACCTTTCCAACGAGCTATCACACGCCTAAAACGGAGATCGTATGCAAAAGTTACGACCCCGGGAAGTTGATGTACTAACTTACCCAAACGGGGCCCACATGACTTTTGGCGCTTCATCTCCTAGGGTTAGGTTTTTGGATGTATATGACTTTTGGAATTCTCGTATATTGTAAAAAATGCCTCTAGATCCTCATTGTAATCATCTTCTCACAGATGCGAGTAGCAGCCACATCTCTTCTCAGAGATAAGCTACCAGCGCCTTAGCTAGTTTATTTACATTCTGTTTGTAAGCATATTTCAGTCATTTTGTTATTAATGAAATGAAGTATTATTTTTGTTGCATCTCTGCATTTATGTGTATTTATGTATTTCATTGTGTTCCTACATAAATCCGGATCAAGCCCTCACTACATAATAGAGTACAAAATATGCCTTCAGCACATATGTGGTCCAGTACTAACTATGGCCTAGGCCTGTTGACCCTAGTATAATGAACTACAACATTCACAAGATGCTGGAACAACTGAACCCAAGTCTTGGATACCCCTACAACATGTGGTTTCATGGTTGGAGGAAGATCCTCTATCTCTGCCATTGACACTACACAAGTGAGAGCTATCAAGTTCCTCTCTACTCGTCGCAATACTCTCTCAGCCTCTCCTGCTGGTGGTCCTCATGCAACTACTAGTCCTCCTATTTTTGTTGTTAGTTGGGCATATACTTGAGGATGAAACCTGGTCCGAGCAAAGTTAGTCGATCCCACTGGTCCAACATCTGCATATGACAAATCATTGAGTTAGTACTTTGACATTACCATAAAAAGGATACATTTAAAAATTTAAAAAATAAAATAACTTTAAAATGTGTTTACCTATCTCTCTGCAATCCTCATCAGGGGGCATGGGCATATCAGGATCCCTCAGGAAACTGATCCCTACATTAGGATAGTCCTCGATCTAAAGAATCTAATGGGCCCACTAATCAAAAAAATTGTTGTTGAAGGCCTCATGTACTCTCCTTGCACCCTGTCGAGGTAACAAAGCTTCCCACCTGCATAATGTCGGAAAGGAGGCAATATGGCCTCATACTATCTCTCTTGAGATAAGGCTTGGCACTCTCTCGGGCTTACTCAACTCTGTGTCTTCCCACTGTGTAAAGATATTGTAATGTATTTTGGCCATCAGTTGTTCTTCTGACCTCACACATTAGGGGGCATCTCTTATAGCCCAAAATGTCTTATATGTGCATACAAGACATTAGCATTCCCATTTTCATACTTTGTCAAAATACTGTTGAGGCTTCCTTTTAAAAAACCATTTTTTGGAGAGTGTATGTGCCCTACCGAACTAGTAGTCTGTGTACACACACGTTTTGCATGCTAGTTAGCTCTTGTACACACACATAATGCATGCTAGATAGCATGCGTTTAACTCCAAAAGTTGTAAACAATATAAAATTGTGCGAAATTCGGCAGAGTTTAAGGGCTATGGAGGGTTTCTTAGTCATTTTACCCCTTGTATCCCGTCCCTAAACCAAATAACCTTCTTTTTCTCGTATAAAAAAGAGGTCTTGGGGTGTCATTTATGAACATAAGCAAGACAATAAGAAAACTCTACCAAAATCCCTTCCCTTTCTTGGCCCAATATTTGCATCCCATTCATAGTTTTAGCCTCAGCCTTCCCCTCCATCCTTTCTCCTTATGCAATTGATCCAAAATGGATCCAAAAAGGCCTAAAAATCAAAGTTCTCGGATTCGGACGAAACTAGCACCATTGCATAGGGCTTGTCATGTTGATTCAGGTAGTATATTCTTTTTTGAAAATGGACTTTGTATGGAAAATTTATCGCGATCTGAAAATTTTCCCAAACAGGGAAAAAAGTCAACAGTCAACAGTCAGAGCCCATATTGTTGATGTCAGCAATACATCAGCATGACAAGGTAGATGACGCCAACATGATGATGTGGCAACACGAGGATGTGACAAGTGTCATACATTTTTGGCATTTTCGGGTGTTGATGTGGAAGACACATGGACTGTATGGACGTTGAGGTGGTAGTTCGTACAATGACATGGCCCAGTAATAGTCCGACACATGGTAGTATGGATGACAGCCTGGTAGTGATGTGGCGACAGGTGGCAGGATCAAGGTTTGACATGTGGCGTACGACGCTGACTGAGCAAGCTGACTGGACAAGGTGATTGTGCATTGACTGTGTATGGGGCCAATCCAAAGGAGACATGTGGCCCAATCACAGGGCACCACGTGGCACCCCGGATAAGGCCAAAGAGACCTGGTCAAAAAAAAAAAATTGCACTCCAACGGACTCGATCCCTAGACCTCTGAGCACACCAACGATCTACCACAATGTACGCTAAACGATCGAGCTACCATGGTTCTTGTTGATACAAATGGCATGTATTTGTTTTAAGTTGCAAGCGTCGGTGCGTAAAGATAAGCGCCTGGTCGACGGGCCTAGGTTGTCGACCAAGGTGCTTTCCATGGGACCAGAGTCAGATGACCAAGGGAAAAAGTCTAGAGACTAAGCGCCAGCACTCGGCCATATGGCATTTCCACAAGACCAAGGCCCGAACAAAGGGGGCGTGCATCCAAATTTGGGTTAAAAGTGGGTTTTTAACCTATAGTTTGGAGTTTTTAATGATTTTCATCCTGATTTTAATGGGATTTTGCCCATTATTAGAGGATCTGGAGCCCGATTTGAATCCGGATCTTGGGAGGAAGTTTGGATAGGATCACCAACCAAAATTCTATATAAACCAAGTGTTTTTGATAGTCCAAAGAGGTTCATATTATCATAATTATGCCAAGTTGTGGAATTTCAAGCATTTTTATGCAAGGAATCCATTGAGGAAGCGAGCTTTGGAGACCATTTCCAAGAGTTCTACTCCACCTTTTACAGTGACGTCTGTTGTGTTGATTTCTTGAGACAGAGAAGAACATTGTTGTGTCAGTGAGAGAAAAAAAATGATGTAATTTTGATACACGTTTTAATCATTGAATATCAATGAGAAGCCTCACACTGAAGACAAAGGCCTGGAGACGTAGGCAAATTTGTGTCGAACTCCGTTATCAATCTTTGGGGTTATGGCTTGTTGTTCATATAGTCTATTTTATGTTTATATTTCTTTATAATGGCTACATAATTCTTCCATTAAGCATCGTATTCTTATCTTTAAATCCTAAATGGTAAAATAACTCATGCATAACTTAACATGAAAAATGTTAGGTTTATTATAATTAAGTTTTATTTTTACTGAATTTGATTTCAAATCAAAGAGAATTTCCATGTGCTACATTAGATGTCAAATTAATTTGTCTCTTGTATCTTTATTCCAAAAGCAATTTTATGGGGAAATCCAAGGGATGCTTTCGCATGTTTGTGGATGGCATTACTAGTAACCAAACCAAAGAGAATATACATGTGCTACATTAGATGTCAAATTCATTTATCCTTTTCATTTGGTATCATATATTATCACATTTTTTAATTCCAAGGACAATTTTGGAAGTGCTTTAAGAAACATGAAAAATGTTAGGTTTATTTTAATTAAGTTTTATTTTTACTGAAATTGATTTCAAATCAAACAGAATTTCCATGTGCTACATTAGATGTCAAATTAATTTGTCTCGTGTATCTTTATTCCAAAAACAATTTTATGGGGAAATCCAAGGGATGCTTCCGCACGTTTGTGGATGGCATTACTAGTAACCAAACCAAAGAGAATATACATGTGCTACATTAGATGTCAAATTCATTTGTTCCTTTCATTTGGTATCATATATTATCACATTTTTTAATTCCAAGGACAATTTTATGAGGAAATCCAAGGGATGTTTCCCCGCGTTTGTGGATAAAATTATTATTAACCTCATCTGGTACACTAAGTCGTGACCCAACCAATATTAAATTGACATGATTTATATGATTTATATCCCTTGATAATACCAACTTCTCAACTTAATTGTCAAATATATCTCCAAAGTTGAGCCTCATCGCAAGTCACGTTCTACACATTATATTATTATTATTTTGGAAGTGCTTTAAGAAACATGAAAATGATAGGTCTATTATAATTAAATTTTATTTTTATTGAAAGTGGTTTCAAATCAAGGAGTAGCCATGAACTACATTAGATGTCAAATTATTTTGTCCCTTACATTTGATGTCACATATTATCACATTTTTTATTCCAAAGACAATTTTATGGGAAAATCCAAGGGATGCTTCCCCAAATTTATGGATGGCATCACTATTAAATTTGTGGGATAGTTGTATTGCACACTTGTTGGCACAAAAATAGTCAAATAGCCAACAACATTGACAAAAACCAATTGAGCTAACCCCTTGAGATTAAATGTTTGGAAACATCTCATCCCACCTTAAAGCATTTAAGCAAGAGTGAGATTGATGGTACCTTGTCAACACCGATCAAACTACAAGGGAAAAACATTTTACAAGTAATATTTGAACCTAGGTACTAAGGATAACAACTTTTCCACTTAACCATCTAAACTTAACCCAACTCTTAATTATCTAAACTCAACTCAATTTACACATGCTCTCCTACTAAAAAAGTAGCATATATATCATAATTGTTTTCTTAAAATTGTATAAGAAACTCAACCATACACAAAAGTATTAGCACTTTTTTGATCATTCAAAATTAGTGAAGGGAAAATGGTATTTTTGACTTGAAATTCAATAAAAATCATTTTGAATGGATACAATTGCAAAGAAATGGATGTAAACATTGTACAATATGTTTGTAGCAAAAGTATTCAAAAGTATTGAATGTCTTTTTATAATAAAAATAACAATTTCATTAAATCTAAAATTATAATTGTGATAAAGATTTTCTAATCAAAATCCAAAAATATTGAATGTCTTTTTATAATAAAAATAACAATTTCATTAAATCTAAAATTATAATTGTGAAAAAGATTCTATGATCAAAATTCAATAATGACAAACTAGAAAATATCAAAATCTCTTCTTACAAAACTCAAAATTTATTTAAAAAATGATTATAAAAAATTACACCTAACCTTTGTAAGAATTTTAAAATTTTAAATAAAAATAATTTTATAATATTTATTATTCAAAATATTCAAAAATTCCTTTCTCACAATCTTAAATGAATATATCTCTTATTATATTTTTAATATTATTATAAAATCTTTAGTTGTTGAAATATTAAAAAAGTAAAGTTAAAACACACTCCAAAGTTGCACCATAAGCCAAATTTTCTTATGAAGAGCTTCTAGAAAAACTACGACGTTCGCAAGACACCAGAAAAACTGAACCCAAGTCCTGGGTACCCCTACAACATGTGGCTGCATGGTCGGGGGACGATCCTTTATCTTTGCCATTGACATTGCACGAATGAGAGCTGTCAGGTTCCTCTCTACTCATTGCAGTACTCTCTCAACCTCTCAGGCTATTGGTCTTCCTTCAACTACTAGTCCTCCTGTTACTGTTGGTATGACATCTGCTTGAGGATGACGCCTAGTCTAGTTGAAGTCATTCGATCGGACTGGTCCAACATCTGCATATGACAGATCATTGAGTTAGTACTTTGACATTACCATAAAAAGGTTAACATTTAAAAATTAAAAAAATAAAATAACTTTAAAATGTATTTACCTATCTCTCCTCGCTCCTCGCCAGGGGGCATGGGCATATCAGGATCCCTTAGGAAACTAATCCTTTCATAAGGGTAGTCCTCGATCACAGGAATTTGACGGGCCCATCAGTCATTTTTTTTTTTTCGAAGGCCTCTTGTACTCTCCCCACACCCTGTCGAGGTAACAAAGTTTCCTACCTGCATAATACCGGAAAGGAGGCAATATGTCCTCGTACTGTCTCCCTCGGGATAATTCTTGGCACTCTCTTGAAAAATAAAGCGCACAGTATGGTCCCGAACTTGAATTTCTTGTTCGTTCTTCTTCGCCAGTCAGACAATGGTTTTTTCATGTATGTGAGCATGGTAGTGATCCAGTAAAAAATAGTGGCATCTATACATTGAGATGGACAATGCATCTATGCACGTGAATCCTGATGAAGTGTTGCATATCTCGTAATTTGCCCAATCATATAGAGTACTATCTAAAGATTAAGGCTAATGATATTGTGAATTGGCACTTGAGATCCTACTTTCTCGGTCCTGGCCTCGCAATACATCTCGATATAATCCTCTATGTTGTGTGGTCATGGAGGAAAGGTCCTCAATTTGACCAGTTCCCCCCTTCTGAAGAGGGTGGTTAATAAGTGAATATCCTCCATCGTTGGAGTCAGTGATTGGCCCTCTAGCATGAAGGCTTATGCATCTGGATGCTAGTACTCTATCAACTGGTTCAATAGCCTAGGTTGTGCCCTCATGAATGGACACTGAAAAAATTTCCACATACCACACTGCTTAAGCATGGAAATGGCCTGATATGGATTTATGCAGGAACATAATAAAATACAGAAATACACATAAACGCAGAGATGCAATGGAAATAAAACTTCATTTCATTAACAACAAATGACTGAAATATGCTTACAGACAGAATGGAAATAAAATAGCTAGGGCGTTGGTAGCGTATCTCTGAGAAGAGATGTGGTGGCTATTGGCCTCTGAACTCCATGTTACAATGAGTCTTGAAGGCCTATATATTATTGAGAAACAATGGAAAACCTAAACATCCAAAAAACCTAACCCTAGGAGATGAAACGCCAGAATATGGGCCCCGTCGGGGTAAATTGGTACATCAATTTCCCAGGGTCGTAACTTTGGCATACTATCTTCGTTTGATGCACATGATACATCATTAGAAATATCTATCTGAGGACTACACTTCTATAGAAAATGTCGAGCCCGAAAAGGACTCATATTTTTCGAAGCATTTGATGCCAAAAAATGTCGTTTAGGGCCTCAAAACGGCTTCGGAAGTTCAGGACACAAAAAACAACTAAAAATAGTAAATTGTGCTATAATTAAGGAAACTAAAAAACTGAAAGAAACAATGTTTTGGGTCTAAGTGGAATATGTGGGTGGCCACCAATATCCACCTGGATCATTCCTCCCCCCTTAGGAAGCAATGGTCCCCAATGCGTTGAGTTCCTCCATGAGATGAGGAAACTTCTGTTGAACTTGGTCCCTGGTGAGCCACTTGCCCTGGTGAAGGAGTTGGTCTACTTTGACAACTAGATATAGCTGGATCCTCTGTTGGTGAGTGTTCTTGATCTGTGTGTCCACAATACGATAAGTTGTGGCTTGTTCCATTCAATCTGGGTTTAACTCTATTGTTGTGATTTGTTCTGCCATGTCAGATGTGTCCAATAGAGGTGGAAAGTAGGGACGAAAGCAGTGCACATTGAAAACTGGGTGCAGACCAAGGAATGGTGGAATATTGAGCTCAAAGTAATTGTCCCCTACAGGCTTGGTGATGGTGTATGGCCCATATCAGAGCGTGCGAATCTTTCGGTAGGGTCCAGCGAGGTGCTCCTTTTGCAAATGTAGCCACACTTTGTCGCCCACCTGGAAATTGTGTGGCACCTAATGTTGATCATGTCGCTGCTTGTACTTAGCATTGGATATGTCCAAGATGTCATGAACCTATTGGCGAATGTGTTGAATATGCTCGATGAATTTGTTTTCCTTGTCAACCTCAGACTGGACATGGGATAAATATGTCAGAGTAGCCACAAATGGCATGGCTATGTCAATGAGACATAGTGGCTGGAACCCCAAGCCCACCTGAAAGGGGTTATGGCTAGTTGAGATATGGAGAGCCCGGTTGTAGCTGTGTTGTACATAGGGGAGGCTCTCATCCCATGTATGTGGATGCTTTGAGTTGTACATGCACAGAATGTGTATGATCATCTGGTTGACAACCTTTGTCTGACCATCAATTTGCGGATGGAAAGTTGTGGACTTGGTGAGCTTGGTGTCTAGCATCGACCAGAGGCTGGACCAAAATGTACTGAGGAACCTGCTATCCCGATCTGAGATGATAGACTGTTGGATCCCAAAGTGTATCCACACTCATTCAAAGAAGATTTTAGCAGTGGCTTCTGCTGTGATATTCTTCTTGCAGGCCGTCATAATGGACATCTTCGAGAATCTGTCGACGACCACAAAAACACAGTGATTTCCATACTTAGTAGAAGGAAGGCCTAACATGTAATCCATGGATATGGATTCCCAAGGTCAACTAGGGGTAGGTAGCGGAGTATAGAGGCCTTGCTTCTTGATGGTCGGTTTCGCAATGGTGCAAGCAGTGCAGGACTTGATGTACTTCATGACATCCTGTCAAAGGTTCGGCCAATAGAAATACGTTTGTAGTACTACCACGGTTTTATCGACCCCAAAATGCCCAGTGACCCGACTGTAGTGCGCCTCCCAAATCATCTTGGCACGCTCGCTTGAAGGAACACAAAGGTGTCCCAAGTGACATAGCAGGGAATCCTGGAGGTGAAAATTAGGAACTTTCTTACCCTCCAAGAGCGTATTGTATGTGTGGCCAAATTCTGGATCACTTTTGTAGAGAAGTGGCCAATCGGAAGTCTCGTGCCCACAAGAGTTGAGCACCGTGGTTAGCATCATGATAGGTGGTCGGCTGAGGTAGTCCACAAAATTATTGGTGCTTCCTTTATTGTACTTAATGTTCAAATTAAATTGTTGCAGGTATGTGGACCACTTCTGATGGTGATTGTAACGTTCCCGATCATCAACCCCATGGTCGGGCCAACATTACTACACGGAAAAACACTACTGTAACATATTATGCATTCTTATGAAATACAATTTCTTAATTACAGTTAAACACAACGTAAGCACATTAATACTGTTAGCATACATAATCCATGACATTAACAATAATTCACGAATACAGCGGAATACATGTAAACATTGCGAGAATCACAGACATGAATATTTAATTGAAGTTATACGCATGTATATACTTATCTTTTAGACTGGATGTAATTCACCAACTGTGTGTAGACCTCCCATGAACCTCCCAGCCTTAGACCGCGCTGCTCATCACTCTCAGTAGTAGGTCACCCCCGAGCTGGGACGAAGCTCCACCCGGTAGGTATTCCTAGGCTAGGCAGGGAATACAGGAATACACACAGTCACAGGAGAAGGATTCTCTCCCATGAGCCACTTATTCCCACTGCCCACAGACTCTCATTCCCCACATGTCTGTCCCACCCCAGGAGTATACACCTTCACTATCACCAAGACAGTCCATCGGCTTCTAACCTCCCTTCCCTTAGGCTTCAGCAACAGACCGGACAGGAAGTCTCCAAGCTCTGTGGCAGCTACAGGACTCCTTCCAGGAGTTCTCACTTCCTCCGTGCACTCTCTCACCTGGAGAGAGTCACTCACAGACTGGGTAACCTACCTCTTCAACAACAATCACCTCCCTCACACTGGTCAGCAAGAAACACGCAGTCTAGCACTACATGGCCACAACAGTCAATTGGGAAAATGGGTATGGACACCCGAAATAGAAATGATCAACTCTAAAGCATAGTGTGGCTCTACGATTACAGGATGCGTTAAGATTTCTGGCAAGCAACACAGGATGCACGGCTCAACAATTATGGAACATTCGGTTCTCCCAACCAGCAATAAGGAACAGACTCACCTCTCTAGTTTCAGAGATGCGTAAGGTGTATAGAGGTTCAATCACAGAGGACAAACACGTACAGATGGAGGATGGAGGAATTGGAAGGTTGAACCCCGGATTCAGGTGATGGTTGGAGGAATGCCCACCCAACTCCTATGCAACAGTCGACGAAATGGAAAGAGAACCCCCAACATGGCTCATTTCCTGGGTTAAATCGCATGCGCCTGGGTTGACACATGTCTCCCATGAAGCTGCATGCGTCCCTCCCCAGGAACTTAGGACAAAACATAGATTTCACATGGCTTTTGGAATAATATTAAAATATTATTCCCAAGGACTTAAGCCCCTAGGCTTAGCCCCTAGGCTCCACACTTAGCCTCTCTTTCCATCCTTCCAGGCCCCAATCCCTTACCTAGGTTTTCTAGAAGCTTAGTCCCCCATCACTCATTCATCGTGATTGGTCCACATGTAGAGATGTTTTTTATTAATACTGTGCATAATTACATGTACAAAAATCAGGCTCCTGGCCTTCAACACTTAGGCTCCCTGGCCTAATAACACATAAGCCCACTAGCTTATATAACTTGGCTTACCATCCTTATAAACTTGAATTATAGTTCATAAATAAGCTTTATACTTCATAGACATGATTTACAACAGGGCTCAACCTTGGGGACATTACAGCGATCGTTCTGCAACTTCCCTTGTGTTTGTATGAACTGCAAGTGTCGGTGGTCTATGTGGATTATTGTTTCCTTTCCCAAAATGTAATGCTTCCATTTTCGGCAAGCCTACACAATGGAATACATCTCTTTGTCATAAGTGGGATACTTCCGGACTGTATCAAAAAGTGTCTCACTATGATATGCCACTGGATGCCCCTGTTGAGTAAGGACTGACCCAATAGCATAGTCAGAGGAATCTGTCTCGATCTCAAATGGTTGTTACAAGTCCGGTAATTTGTGAGCACTGGTGCAGATTAGAGGTGATGCTTCAACTCTTCGAACGCCTTTTGTTGAGATTCAGACCAAAATAATTTTTCTTTCGCTCCTCCCTTGGTGACTTGACTCAAGGGCCAAGTGATATGAGAGAATCCTAACACGAACCTGCGGTAGAAATTGGCAAGACCCAAAAAGTTGCGGAGCTCTGTTAGGGTGGTTAGGGCTGGCCAATCCCGAATGACTTGGATTTTGGCTGGATCCACATGCACCCCCTGTTCATCAATAATGTATTCCAGATACTGAACCTGGGTCATGCCAAAAGTGCACTTCTCCAAATTGGTACACAACTTGTGTTGTCGCAATGTTTGGAGGACCTGTCGGATGTGGTGGAGGTGCTCTTCCCAAGTATGGTTGAAGATCAGAATGTCATCCAAGCACACCACTACAAATGAGTTGGTGAATGGTTGCAAGATGTCGTCCATTAGCCTCATGAAGGTTGCAGAGGCATTCGTCGACCCGAAAGGCATGACCAGCCATTCGAAAAGGCCCTCCTTGGATTTGAAGGTCGTCTTCCACACATCAGAGGGTTCAATTGGTATCTGGTGATACCCAGAATTCAAGTCTATCTTGCTGAAATATTTTTCCCCCTTGAGTTGGTCCAAAATGCCATCAATCTATGGGATCGGGTACCTATTCCGGAAAGTGATCTTGTTCAGAGCCCGATAGTCAATGCAGAGTCTCCAAGTCCCATCCTTCTTCTACACCAGCACAATCGGGCTCCCACGAGGTGATGAAATCGGTCGGATGTGACCTTTCTACAACAGCTCCTAAATATGCCTCTTGATTTTGTCATTCTCCATAACAGAGCATCGATAGATTGGTCAATTGGGCAGCGACGCACCTGGGGTCAGACCGATGGGGTGCTTGACCTAGAAGTGTAGAGGAACCCCTGGAGGGGAGGTGAAGATGTCCTCGTACTCCTCCATGACCTTATCCATCTATTGTTGTCGTGAAGAGGGGCCCTTTCTGGAGATCGTGGCCACAGTCTTCTTCTTTCCCTGAGGGCGGATCATCAAGAAAACAAATTTCCTGGTTTTGGCAATGAACTTACTGCATTTTTTTGCAGTAAAAAAATATATGGATGTAGGCAGTGTTATTTCCAGTATCCTGTACAACTTATTTCCCAAAGTAATAATAACAGCATGAGGCTTGGACTCATACATAGCATGTCTCTTCCACAAGTATGGATGGCCTAATAATACATCGAAAACATCAAGAGGATCTATGTCACATAATACCTCATCCATGAAGGGCTTGATTTTGTAGTGAAGGCGGCAATGTTGGTTGACATGGAGGTCACGTCCTTGGTGCAACCACCCGATGGTGTATGGTTGTGGGTGTGTTTTGGTCGGCAAGCCCAATCATTTCACGACCTCTACTAATATGAGGTTCTTCTGGCTCCCGTTGTCGACAATGAACTGCAGCGGGGAACCCTTTACCCACATGTGGGAGTGGAAGAGGCGCTTTGCCTCCTCTGTATCTTTTGGTTCCTTCTTCTAGATCTTCATGGTGACAATGGTGGTGTTGGGATCCGCATCGATAATATTATTCCCCCTGTCATTCCCCTTGTCGGGTTCTAATTCAGAGTGAGAGCCTGCATCTGATTCAAAGTTGGAGCCTGCATCCGATTCGAAAGCCTTCAACTCGGCTACTAGTGACTACTTGGCCCGACACTCACTTGTGTTGTGAGTGTAGCTCTTATGGAACTCACACCACTTCCCTGTGTCCTTTTTTGGCTTCGTGGCACTGTTATTTTCTTGCGGCTTTGGTGGGTTGTCCTGGGTCACCCCTCCTTGGCTTGGTCCTTTGTTCGATAGCTTGGGGGTACCTTTCCCTTTCTGTTGATTCGCAAACCCAAAGTCTCGCTTCTTCTGTTTGAACTTCTACTCAATCTTGGCAGCATACCAGTATGTCGCACCAAGCGAGGAGATGTCGAGGAACTCCATTTCCTCTTGAATGTATCTATGCATACAATTGTAGTACTTTAACACCAAATGTTTCTCTGAATCTTTGATACCCAACTTTGTGCGCAGGGTATGAAACAGATTCGTCAGCTCATGCACATCTTGGTCCCTTTGTTGTCGCAGCGTAGTCGATTGTATGTATTTGTCCTCATAGATCCTCACAGGATAATATTGTTCCTTGATGGCATCTTGGAAAGAATTCCAAGTGGGAGGGACCGAGAACAAAGAGGGTTCCTCCTCGCTCTGTTTCTCCCAGTAGGTTTCCCACCAGACCTTGACATGGGGGGTGGCTTTAAGGAGTGAAAAAATAATCCTTTCTCGGTCAGAAAAGTCATGAACCGAGAAATATCCTTCTAACAGATTCAACCATCTATCTATGACATCTGCATCTATTTGTCCCTCAAATATGGGAATTTCAAAGTTTACTTGAACCTTAAAAGGAGTGGCGCCTCCAGAGTGCATGTTGGATGTAGATGCACTGCTAGTGGGCAGTCGTTGAAGGATCTGAGCAAAGTTGTCCATCATCGCGTTCCTTTGTTTCTCAAGGGCCTCCTTGAGCAATAATTTGATAGGATCTCATGCTCCCTCATCTTTATTTTCTTCCCCCATGGGAGGTCGTCGAGGTTTACGAGGCTAATCTTGAAACGATTCAACCAAATCGAGCCCTAACTCCTTATACCCAACCTCGTTGGGGACATGCAAAGAAGGATCGAGAAAGAGAAGACTGCTCTGATACCACTGATCCAGATTTATGCAGGAACACAATGAAATACAGAAATACACATAAACACAGAGATGCAACGGAAATAAAACTTCATTTCATTAACAACAAATGACTGAAATATGCTTACAGACAGAATGGAAATAAAATAGTTAGGGCGTTGGTAGCTTATCTCTGAGAAGAGATGTGATGGCTACTGGCCTCTGAACTCCGTGTTACAATGAGGCTCGAAGGCCTATATATTATTGAGAAACAATGGAAACCCCTAAACATCCAAAAAACCTAACCCTAGGAGATGAAACACTAGAATATGGACCCCGTCAGGGTAAATTGGTACATCAATTTCCCGGGGTCGTAACTTTGGCATACTATCTCCGTGTTATGCACATGATACATCGTTAGAAATATCTATCCGAGGAATACACTAATGGCAATGAATATTGAACGGACTCTAAAATTTTAGAGCATTTGATGCCAAAAAACGTCGTTTAGGGCCTCAAAACGGCTCTGGAAGTTCAGGACCCGAAAAACTACTAAAAATAGTAAATTGTGCTATAATTAAGGAACCTGAAAAACTGAAAGAAACAATGGTGTGGGTCCAATTGGAATAGGCGAGTGGCCACCAATATCCACATGGATCATGGCCCATGGATCCTCCTCTACCAAGACATCTAGATCTTCATGTTCCCTTTCTCACCAATGAACATACATCCTATTGCAAAAATAATTGAGGTTAGCCCTGTATTTCATATTTTTTGAGGGTCCAGTCAAGTTCGGATTCAAAATCAATGGATTCATGTGCATGATGATAGATATCCTCCAGTATTTCCCTGACTGCATGTCAAATACCTCGGAGTAGTGATTCTTACACTCCTATTGTACTCCTACCTGAGCTTTTGAAGATCTTGAAGATCTTACTTGAGCTATGAAGTCCTCATCTCTAGCCACAGGCATCGATGCTTCTTGAAGATGCATATTATATTGTACTTGTATATCTTCAGATGATTTTGAGATGTAGATCCATTGTGTATTGTTCGCGACTACACTTTATATAGACATTTATATTTTTTCTAGTAGTCATATATGACATGGATCTGCAATGTACTTGATTGAAATCCATGCTTAGTTCATCCCGAGCATGGGTATGCTTGCCTCAGAGAGATTATCATTATTTTGCAGATGGAACGCTCACAAACACTCATCTCAGGCTCATCAACTTCGTGCCTTCCCACTTTGTAAAGATATTGTAATGTATTTCGGCCATCAATTTCTCTTCTAACCTCGCACATTAGGGGGCATATGTTATAGTCCAAAATGTCTTATATGTGCATACAAGACATTGGCCCTCCCATTTGCATACTTTTCCAAAATATTGTTGAGGCTTCCTTTAAAAAAACCATTTTTTGGAGAGTGTACGCGTCGTGTTGAACTAATAGTCTGCATACAGATGCGTGTTGCATGTTATTTAGCCTGCATACACATGCATGTTGCATGCTAGATATCCCACATTTACCTCCAAAAGTTGTAAAAAATATAAAATTGCACAGAATACAGTGATGTTTAAGGGATATGGAGGGTTTCCTAACTATTTCACCCCTTGTATCCCATCCCCAAACCGAATAACCATCTTTTTTCTCATATAAAAAGAGGTCTCAGGGTATCATTTATAAACATAAGCAAGAGAATAAGAAAACTCTGCCAAAATCCCTTCCCTTTCTTAGCCCAATATTTGCATCCCATTCTAAGTTTTAGCCTCAGCCTTCCCCTCCAGCCTTTCTCCTTATGCAACCCTTCCTCCTTCCCTTGGTGATATGTTCGTTACAAGAAGCTAATGTGGGATTGATGCACTTTGAGCCACGACATAGGAGCCCGGACTTGGTTCATGGAGTGGTTGCTGACAAAGGTTGTAATCCTTTTTGTCTTACAATCGAATAAAATATTTAATACTTGTTCCAAAACCCTATGTTTACGTGCTTTTGATAATTTGTGCATTTATATCTATGCCTAAAATTTTAAAGTGATCAATAGAGATTGCATGTGTTGTTGCATTGTATTCGTAATCTTTTGCAGACCATCTTTGGGAGGAGATCCGTGATCTAAGAGATGGTAACAAGCGAAAGAGGTATACACCAACCGAAAGGACTAAAGGTGCACTCACTAACTCTCTTTCCTTTCTCTCTCTTCATTTTGTTTAAATAGTTTTGGGGTAGTTTAAGGGTAGAACAGTCTTTTAAGGGAGTTACTGCTCTGCCTTTACCTTAGACCGAGTAGAGGGGGATTTTCCCCGTAGCACTCATCCAATACACTAAGGTATGACTCAACAAATACTAAATTTACATGATTTAGATCCCTTCATAATACCAACTTCTCAATTTAAATGTCAAATATACCTCCAAAGTTGAGCCTCGTCGCAAATCACATTGTACACATTATATTGTTATTATTTTGGAAGTGCTTTAAGAAACATGAAAAATGTTAGGTTTATTTTAATTAAGTTTTCTTTTTATTGAAACTAATTTCAAATCAAAGAGCATTTCCATGTGCTACATTAGATGTCAAATTAATTTGTCTCTTGTATTTTTATTCCAAAAACAATTTTATGGGGAAATACAAGGGATGCTTCCGCACATTTGTGGATGGTGTTACTAGTAACCAAACCAAAGAGTATATCCATGTGCTACATTAGATGTCAAATTCATTTTTCCCTTTCATTTGGTGTTATATATTATCACATATTTTATTCTAAGGACAATTTTATGGGGAAATCCAATGGAGGTTTCCCTGTGTTTGTGGATGACATCATTATTAACCTCATCTGGTACACTAAGTCGTGACCCAACAAATATTAAATTGACATGATTTAGTTCCCTTCATAATATCAACTTCTCAACTTAATTGTCAAATATACCTCTAGAGTTGAGCCTCATCGCAAGTCATGTTGTACACATTATATTATTACTATTTTGGTTGTGCTTTAAGAAACATGAAAATGATACCTGCCTATTATAATTAAATTTTCTTTTTATTGAAAGTGATTTCAAATCAAATAGTATCCATGAACTACATTAGATGTCAAATTATTTTGTCCCTTGCATTTGGTGTCATATATTATCACATTTTTTTTATTCCGAAGACAATTTTATGGGAAAATCCAAGGGATGCTTCCCCAAATTTATGGATGGCATCACTATTAAATTTGTAGGGTAGTTGAATTGCACACTTGTTGGCACAAAAATAGTTAAATAAACAACAACATTGACAAAAACCAATGGAGCTAACCCCTTGGGCTAAAATGTTTGGAAACATCTCATCCCACCTTAAAGCACTTAGGCAAGAGTGAGATTGATGGTACCTTTCCAACACCAATCAAACTACAAGGGACAAACATTTTCCAATAGGATTTGAACCTAGGTACTAAGGATAACAAATTTTCCACTTAACCATCCAAACTTAACCCAACTCTTAACTATCTAAACTCAATTAATTTGACACATGCTCTCCTACTAAAAAAGTATCGTATATATATATCTTAATTTTTTTCTTAAAATTGTATAAGATGTTGGACAACTGAGAGAGGGGGGGTGAATCAGTTGTTACTTTTCTTAAACAATTATGTCCATTTTAAATCTTTACAGAACACTCAATGACAATCACAATCGTGTAGGAAAGTAAGAAGTAGAATATTCAACAGCAATCACACACATGAAATATACAGAGACAGATGTTTCCTGAGGAAACCCACAAAGGGAAAAACCTCTTCTTCTTGATATGCTAAGTAATCTTTATATTCTTTACATTATCATTCTTGGGAGCTCCAAATCCTCTTGAGGCTACAACCTTTGTTTTGCAAGCTCCAACTTCCTGAGAGCACCAACTCTCTGGTTTCTCAAGCATCCACTAGAAAGAAGCACAAACTCCCTTAATGTTCCAACACCAACTGGATGGAAGAACCAACTTCCTAAATGTTCCAGCACCAATTGGATGGAAGCACCAACTTCCAGTTACATAGGCTCCAACCTGTATAACAGAGAACACTTGTTCTCCCTTGCACCACCCTGCCACCCTAGTTTCTCTGGCTGCAACCATATGGAAGATACAACTCCCTGTGTTCAAGCACCCACTTGAACCTCTGAGGACAACAGTCCTCCCTAGCACCTCCCAACCACCCTGAAATATAAAACTTTGCTTTCTGTGAATTTATTACAGTGATTCAATAGTTTTCATTTGCTTACCAGGCTTATCACTGTTCTGTTATGTCGCTCTGCTCTGCCTGCATCAGTGTCTTTCTGCTTGCATCCTCTTCATATTTCTCATCTTATCCACTGTCTCAGCATGCACACCTCAGATTTATCTTCTTCTCACAGATATGAATCTTTGATATGTGCACATTCTGCTCTCTTAACCTATTCTGATATGTTTTGCTTATGTTCCTCATCTCTGAGTTTTCTTTACATTGTGCATACTTTATTTTACCTTTCTACAGTTCAATTCATTTTTCACTCAGCACAGCAGCTCGCGCACAGTCACAACATGTTTCTTTTATCCACCTCCTCTTCAGTTACACCTCAAATCTTCTTGGGTAAAAACACCTTAGCAACTGAATCGCCAACCGTCCAAGAACCATGGTTCGGTTCTGCTAACTGAATCATAATTGAACAGTTAATCATGAATATCAACAATATCCCTTCGATCAGATGCTCAAATAACCAGCACCATTGGATTAAATCCACGGGGTCTTGCATTTATCCCATATGCCCACTGTCTGTGACCACGGACCTAATCCAAATGCCTTTCGCATTTCTCATTTCGGCAATTCTGTGGTGAAGAGTCTCGATTCTTCATGTTGCGATCACCGAAAAGGAGATTAGCTTGGTGCTAGCTCCTCCCTCTCACATGACCACTGGCGGTGACCACAGCCTAATCCGAAACTGGATTTCGCAATTCGTGTTTCGGCATTTCTGTGATGAAGTGTTTCAACACTCCAATTCACAAACCCTGAAATGATCTGAAGGTATTTCATCATTTCGCATTTATGTGATGAAGTGTTTCGACACTCCAATTCACAAACCCCAAAATGATCTGAAGGTATTTCGGCGTTTCGGCATTTTTGTGATGAAGTGTTTCGACACTCCAAGTCACGAACCTCGAAATGATCTGAAGGTATTTCAAAGTTTCGCATTTGGGCGTTTCGACATTTCTGTGATGAAGTGTTTCAACACCTCCAACTCCCGGTATCCGAAACTCCGAAATGGAGTCAGATCAACGGTCCACAATCTTGATGATTCAACGGTCTAGATCTTTTCATGATCTTGCATATCACGAGTTTCTACCGTGAGTTGCTTCCTTGACTCCTGGAGTTTAGCTTCTGATCTTGCCATGCGATCATCGTTGCGCTGCTAATCTTGCCACTTTCTCTTGTTCGTCATCGTCAATCTAAGCTTGCCATCGATGTCAAACAAATACTCTGTCTTCTGTCTGCCCGTAATAAACATGCCAACAATCTCCCCCTTTGGCATTGATGGAAACCTTGAAGACACTACTCATAGCATCCTTACCATTACACTTTCTCCCCCTTTGACATCAATGTCAAAGAAGTAACACGCTCCCCCTGAGTTGTTGCAGTACATAATCCCCCTGTCAACTATGAGCAACTTAGTAATACAACAGATATTCAATAAGTACTCCCCTTGATCAGGTGAACATATTAGATGAAAGAAGTTATAACTCCCAAATTTTGATGAAGATTTCCAAAAGGGGTCATTGTTAATGGTTTAGTAAAGATATCAGCTATCTGTTAAGTGGAAGGAATATAATTTAGTTGAACAATTATGTTTGTAACTTGTTCTCTGAGAAAATGATATTTTATTGGTATGTGCTTAGATTTTGAATGAAGTACAGGATTCTTAGAGAGACTAATGGCACTGGTGTTATCACAATGAAGTGGAATGGAATCAATGTAAGTTACCTTCAAATATACAAGAGTTTGTATCATCCATAAAATTTGTGTGCAACAAGTAGCAGCAGCAATGTATTCTGCCTCTGTAGTTGATAATGAAATGGATCCTATCTTTTTACTAAGCCATGCTACTAATGAGTCACCTAGGAAGAATGCTCCTCCACTAGTGCTTTTTATCTCATCAACACAGTTTGCCCAATCGGCATCTGAATAAGCAGTTAACTGAAAGTTATGATTTATGGGATAACACATATTGTAATTCATTATGCCCTTCAAGTACTTGAATATCCTTGTTACTGCTACTAGATGACTTTGTTTAAGAGCAGACTAATAGTGACCTACCATTCCAACAACTTGCATTATATCAGGATGGGAAACTATGATGTACAGAGGACTGCCTATAATTGATCGATATGTCCTTTGATCAACATCGGGTGACATATCATCTTTACTAAGCTTGCAACCAACCACCATAGGTGTACTAACAGGAGAGGAATCCTCCATCTGAAATTTCTTCAACATCTCTTTCAAATATTTTTCTTGAGAGATAAATATTCCTGCAGAACTCTAATTTACTTTGTAAACCAAGAAAATATGACAGTTCTCCTATCATGGAAATCTCAAACTCTGTTTGTGTAGAGTTAACAAACCACTGGACAGATGATTCATTAGTACAACCAAAAATAATATCATCTACATAAACCAAAACAACTAGTAAATTATCACCTTTAGACTTAACGTAGATATTGTTGTCAACGGTACCTTTCTTGAACCCTTTGTCTTGTAAAAATTTATCCAGTCTATAATACCAAGCTCGTGGTGCTTGTTTTAGTCCATATAAGGCCTTCTTCATCTTGCAAACATAATTAGGAATATATTTCAATGAGAATCCTTCAGGTTGCTCCATATATACTTCTTCCTCTAGATCTCCATAAAGAAAAGCTGACTTAACATCCATCTGATACACTTTAAAGTTCTTATGACATGAATATGCAAGGAACATTCTGATGGCCTCCAATCTTGCCACTGGTGCAAAAGTTTCATCAAAGTCTTGACCTTCAACTTGTGCATACCCTTTACAGACCAATCTGGCTTTATTTCTAACAATTTGTCCTTTTTCATTCATTTTATTCTTGAACACCCATTTGGAACCTATTACATTCTTATCTTCAGGTCTAGGGACAAGCTCCCAAGTATTTTTCTTCTCAATTTGATCAAGCTTTTCATTCATAGCTCTAATCCAATCATCATAATGGCTAGCTTCATCAAAAATTTTAGGTTCAGTCGTAGACAAAAAAGAAACACGAGATTGTTCTGAGTCTTTAATCAATTTCCTTCTTGTCTGAACTCCTTTATTTATATCTCCAATTATTTGATTTTCAGGATGATTCTTTCTAACAATTCTGAGAGGTGATTTTGCTTCTTTTTGTTGATTTGTGTCAGTCTGAGTATTTGTATCTTCATCTGATTCAAACTCTTCTCTTTCTGATCCTTGGACCTGTTCATCTTCGTATTTAACTATATCTTATGTGCTTGGATCAGCACTGCTTACATTTCTAACCAGGATTTCTTCATCAACTTTTATGTCTATACAATCAACCACTTTATGCAGTCTCTTATTGTAACATCTGTATCCTTTATTGTTTGTAGCATAACCCAAGAAGATACCTTCATCCGCCTTGTCATCATATTTTCCAATATTTTCATCATTGTTCTTGATATAACATTTACTCCCAAAGACTTTAAAATGTTTGATTGAAGCAAGTCTTCCAAACCATAGTTCATAAGGAATCTTGTCACTGTGTCCCCTGAGATGAGATTTGTTAAGGACATGAACAGTTGTATGAATTGCTTCCACCCAATATGTCTGAGGTATGTTCCTTTCATTCATCATTGATTTTGCCATTTGTTGTACTGATCTATTCTGCCTCTCAACAACTCCATTCTGTTGTGGAGTCCTTGGAATTGTGTACTCTCTTTTGATTCCATTTTTATAACAGAACTCTTTGAAGTTCCATGAGCTAAAATCTCCTCCTCTATCAAACCTTACTTCCTTCAATCTTTTTCCTGTTTGATTCTCAGTTAGAGCCTTAAACACTTTGAATTTTTCAAATGCTTCAGATTTTTCCTTCAAAAAGGCAACCCATGTTAGTCTAGAATAATCATCAATAATCAACATAAAATAATTTTCTTTTCCTGTACCTTCTTTCCTTGATGGTCCACATAAATCCATATGTACTAACTGAAGAGGTTTTTCTGTTGAAGGAAAGTTTTTAGATTTGAACTGAGTGCAAGTAAGTTTTCCTATATGTCAAGGTTTACAAACATAATCATGTGGCTTTGATATCTTTGGAAGATCCTTTACTGCCCCACTATTTTGAGCTTGATTATATGATCAAAATGTAAGTGTCCAAGTCTCTTATTCCATAGCCAACTTTCATCATACCTTCTTAAGTAAAATTCTTCTTTTTCTTCTTTTAACACATAGACATTGTTTTTTGTTCTTATCCCTTTTGCAACTAGTTGTCCTGAATTCACAGATTTTATTCTACAATATTTAGAGGTAAAAACGAATTCACATCCTCAGTCACAGACTTGACTGACACTAAGCAGATTATGTTTCAGACCTTCTACAAAAAACACATTTTGAGCTTTCCCTTTGCCATTAGTCAAACTTACCATTCTTTTACCTTTTATTTTTCCTGGTGTATCATTTCCAAAAGTTACATTCCCTTATTTGCTTTCACTTAGAGTTAGAAACTTACTTTTGTCTCCAGTCATATGTTTGGAACATCCACTGTCAATATACCGGGGATTCTTTTCTCTTTGGGCTGATAACACTAGTCTACACTTGTCATATTCTTTCTTCTTCCAAATCTTGAAATTTTCAGCAGTAGGATTCGAATCTGGCTTAAAATTCCTTAAGCGACAATCTGTAGCTTTATGTCCATAGTTATGATAGATGTAGCATTCTGGTTCAATAAATAACAGATCATAATGATTGTTATGCTCATAACAATTTTTATGCTCATAACTATTGTTATGCTTAACCTGCGTCCTTTTCCCAGCTATCGCATGATTTATATTCTGAGGTTGTTTGTTGCTTGGTTGTCTCGATCTTTGATGTGGAAGATGGTTATTCGTTGAATATCTTGATTGTTCATATCTAAATCTTAAAGAATAGTTTATAGCTTTGTGACCAAAATTAGAGCAGAAAAATCAATAACCATAGAAAAAACCTTTGTACCTTGAAAAAGTTTGTCTTCTTTGAGCAGGTCGAATTCTTCCATGCTGATGATTTCCTTGAGCAGGGGGTGTATTCTTTCCTTTTTCTACAGATTCAGTTCTGACACCTTTTCCTTTACTCCTCCTGGGCGGCTGATTATCTTCCTTTATTTCTGTAGAGTGGTTGTTGTCAATTATTGTAGATTTGACAAACTTGATGGGTTCTGTATTACTTGGATGATCACTACTTGATCCTTCTTCATACCCCAAGCCAGATTTCAACTTTGGATTCCTTTTCTGATTTAGAATGGAAGTTAATTCTTCTGAGGCTTTAATACTTGATAGATTTTGGTGATACAATGCCTTAAACTTCTCCATTTCTTTTCTAGTTTTTTCTATCTCTTCTTCTAAGGCTTCACACCTTTCTTTCTTCTCTGATAATTGTTGTTTCAAAATGTCTTCTATTTTATTTGCCTCTTCTAACTCCAATTTTAGTAGAGCAAAGTCTTCATCAGGTTTTTTATCATTCATTTTAAACTGCATCAACAACCATTTTTGTTTTCTCTTCTTACATCTGAGTCTGTCAATTTCTTCCAAAGCATTGATTAATTCACCTTCCATATCCACCACATCTTCTTCGTCATTTGTTGCACCTCCTGTGTGCTCATCATCAAGATCTCCCATAGCCATAAGCATAAAATCATTCACTTTGTCTTCACATGATGAATCACTATCTATGTCTTCTGAGGAATTGTCATTATTTGCACAAAGACTTTTCTTTTTACTATATTTCTTGAATTTAAACTTCTTTTCATCATCAGAGTTCTGGTCCTTTTTCTAATGGGGACACTTAGATGCAAAATGACCTATCTTAGCACAATTAAAACATTTGAAGGGAAGTTTGCCTTGATATTTTCCTGATCCTTTCTTTAACCTTCTCACAAATTTTGCCTCAATATCATCTAAATATGAATGAGTATTATTGTCTGCTTTAAAAGATGCTTCTCTAGTAATGGATTTATCTTTGTTGATTCTCATTTCATATGCAGTTAAAGTTCCTAGGAGTTGATCAATGGACAGAGTTTTAAGATCATTTAGTTCTTCTATTATAGAGATATTAAATTTATCAAGCAAAGATCTTAAAATATTCTGAACTAAAATTGATTCTTCAATCTTCTCACCAAGACCCTTCATGGCATTCACAAGTTCTTCAACTCTTAAAAAATACTTGCTAACTGTTTCATCTTCATTCATCTTTAGTTGTTCAAACTTCAACCTAAATGTTTGAAGTTTGGCATCTTTTACTTTCTCATTTCCTTCATAGCTGCTAATAAGTTTATCCCACATTTCTTTCGCAGTTTGAAGATCCATCACCTTTACAAACTCGGCTTCTACAAGTCCATTCAAGATAGAATTTATTCCCTTATCATTAAAGATAAATTCTAACTTATCATCCTTGGAAGCTAGCACAACAGGCTTTATGCATCAAGTCTCTACTACATCCCAAACATCAGCACCTAAGGCCATTAGGTATGTTCTCATTCTAACCTTCCAAAAGGCAAAATTTGTTCCATCAAACAGAGGAGGATTACTGGCTGAAGTCCCTTCATGACTTGTCATATTTAAGCTTACAGATCTACCTTTAAATAAAAGGAACCGACTCTGATACCAATTGTTGGACAACTAAGAGGGGGGGGTGAATCAGTTGTTACTTTTCTTAAACAATTATGCCCATTTTAAATCTTTACAGAACACTCAATGACAATTACAATCGTGTAGGAAAGTAAGAAGTAGAATATTCAACAACAATCACACACATGAAATATACAAAGACAGATATTTCCTAAGGAAACCCATAAAGGTAAAAACCTCTTCTTTTTGATATGATAAGTAATCTTTACATTCTTTACATTATCATTCTTGGAAGCTCCAACTCCTCTTGAGGCTACAACCTCTGTTTTGCAAGCTGCAACTTGTTGAGAGAACCAACTCTCTAGTTTTTCTAGCACTCACTAGAAGGAAGCACCAACTCCCTTAATGTTCCAACACCAACTAGATGGAAGCACCAACTTCCTGAATGTTCCAGCACCAACTAGATTGAAGCACCAACTTCCAATTACACAGGCTCCAACCTGTATAACAGAGAACACTTGTTCTCCTTGCACCACCCTGCCACCCTAGTTTCTCTGGCTGCAACCAGATGGAAGCTACAATTCCCTGTGTTCAAGCACCCACTTGAACCTCTGAGGAAAACAGTCCTCCCTAGCACCTCCCAACCACCCTGAAATATAAAACTTTGCTTTCTATGAATTTATTACAGTGATTCAATAGTTTTCATTTGCTTACCAGGCTTATCACTGTTCTGTTATGTCGCTCTACTCTGCCTGCATCAGTGTCTTCCTTCTTGCATCCTCTTCATCTTTCTCATCTTCTCCACTGTCTCGGCATGCACACCTCAGATTTATCTTCTTCTCACAGATATGCATCTTTGACATGTGCACATTCTGCTCTCTTAACCTATTACGTTATGTTCTTCTTTTGTTCCTCATCTCTGAGTTTTCTTTACACTGAGCATACTGTTATTTTACCTTTCTACAGTTCAATTCATTTTTCACTCAGCACAGCAGCTCGTGCACAGGCACATCATGTTTCTTTTATCCACCTCCTCTTCAGTTCAACCTTGAATCTTCTTGGGCAAAAACACCTCAACAACTGAATCACCAACCGTCCAAGAACCATGATTCGGTTCTGCTAACTGAATCATAATTGAATAGTTAATCATGAATATCAACAATAGCCCTTCGATCAGATGCTCAAATAACTAGCACCGTTGGATTAAATCCGCAGGTTCTTGCGTTTATCCCATATGCCCACTGGCTGTGACCACGAGCCTAATCCAAATGCCTTTCGCATTTCACATTTCGGCAATTTTGTGGTGAAGAGTCTTGAATCTTCATGTTGCGATTGTCGAAAAGGAGATTAGCTTGGAGCTAGCTCCTCCCTCTCACATGACCACTGGCGGTGACCATAGCCTAGTCCGAAACTGCATTTCGCAATTCGCGTTTCGGCATTTCTGTGATGAAGTGTTTCGACACTCCAAGTCACCAACCCTGAAATGATCTGAAGGTATTTCGGTGTTTCTCATTTCGGTGTTTCAGCATTTCTGTGATGAAGTGTTTCGACACTCCAATTCACGAACCCCGAAATGATCTGAAGGTATTTCGGCGTTTCGGCATTTCTATGATGAAGTGTTTCGACACTCCAAGTCACGAACCCCGAAATGATCTAAAGGTATTTCGGCATTTCTCATGTCGGTGTTTCGGCATTTCTGTGATGAAGTGTTTCGACACCTCCAACTCCTAGTATCTAAAACTCTGAAATGGAGTCAGATCAACGGTCTACAATCTTGATGATTCGACGGTCCAGATATTTTCGTGATCTCGCATATCGCGAGTTTTTGCCATGAGTTGCTTCCTTGAATCCTGGAGTTTAGCTTTTGATCTTTCCATGCGATCATCGTTGCGTTGTTGATCTTGCCACTTTCTCTTGTTCGTCATCGTCGGGCTGAGCTTGCCATCAATGACAAACAAATACTTTGTCTTATGTCTGGCCGTAATAAATATGCCAACAATCTCCCCCTTTGGCATTAATGGAAACCTTGAAGACACTACTCATAGCATCCTTACCATTACACTTTCTCCCCCTTTGACATCAATGTCAAAGAAGTAACACGCTCCCCCTTAGTTGTTGCAATACATACTCCCCCTGTCAACTATGAGAAACTTAGTAATACAACAGATATTCAATAAGTACTCCCCCTGATCAGGTGAACAGATTAGACAAAAGAAGTTATAACCCCCAACTTTTGATGAAGATTTCCAAAAGGGGTCGCTGGTAACAGTTTAGTAAAGATATCAGCTATATGTTCTGTGGAAGGAATATAATTCACTTGAACAATTCTGTTTGTAACTTGTTCTATGAGAAAATGATATTTTATTGGTATGTGCTTAGATTTTGAATGAAGTACATGATTCTTAGAGAGACTGATGGCACTGGTGTTATCACAGTGAAGTGGAATGGGATCAGTGTAAGTTACCTTCATATCTACAAGAGTTTGTATCATCCATAAAATTTGTGTGCAGCAAGTAGTAGCAGCAATGTATTCTGCCTCTTTAGTTGATAATGAAATGGATCCTTTCTTTTTACTAAGCCATGCTACTAATGAGTCACCCAGGAAGAATGCTCCTCCACTGGTGTTTTTTCTCTCATCAACACATTTTGCCCAATCGGCATCTGAATAAGAAGTTAACTGAAAATTCTGATTTATGGGATACCACAGATCGTAATTCATTGTGCCCTTCAAGTACTTGAATATCCTTGTTACCGCTACTAGATGACTTTGTTTAGGAGCAGACGGATAGTGACCTACCATTCCAACAGCTTTCATTATATCAGAATGGGAAGCTGTGATGTACAGAAGACTGCCTATCATTGATCGGTATGTCCTTTGATCACCATCAGGTGACATATCATCTTTATTGAGCTTGCAACCAACCACCATAGGTGTACTAACAGGAGAGGAATCCTCCATCTGAAATTTCTTCAACATCTCTTTCAAATATTTTTCTTGAGAGATAAATATTCCTGCAGAACTCTGATTTACTTTGTAACCCAAGAAAATATGACAGTTCTCCTATCATGGACATCTCAAACTCTGTTTGCATAGAGTTAGCAAACCACTGGACAGATGATTCATTAGTACAACCAAAAATAATATCACCTACATAAACCAAAACAACTAGTAAATTATCACCTTCAGACTTAACGTAGAGATTGTTGTCAAAAGTACCTTTCTTGAACCCTTTGTCTTGTAAAAATTTGTCCATTCTATAATACCAAGCTCGTGGTGCTTGTTTCAGTCCATATAAGGCCTTCTTCAGCTTGCAAACATAATTAGGATTATCTGTCAATGAGAATCCTTCAGGTT
>ML810256.1:108337-119858 GCA_009831015.1 Picea engelmannii
CAAACGATTCATCAAGCTCAACTTTGATGGCATAACAAAAGACAATCCTAGACCTACTGGTTATGGTGGTGTCTTCATGGATTCACAGGGAGAATTCTCAAAGTTTATGCAGGTAATCTAGGCATCAACTCAAATAATGCAACAAAGCTAGGGCCCTCCTCATCAGCTTGAGAATTTCCGAAAAAACATAAGTACTCCAAACTTATCTTTGAAGGGGATCCTCAACTCATCATCAATATGCTCACTCATTAACAAAATGGGTCCCCTCCATGGAAAGTGTATAAGAACGAGCGTTTGGAGGAAAACCTTGAATAGTTACAATCTATTATTCAAGGGTCTTATGCTCTTATCCCTTCTCATGTCCAAAGAGAGTCTAATAAAGTTGCAGACTACTTGGAAAATGAGGGGTATACAAGATAGACTATGATTGACATTCCCTAGTCCATGCTTCTCTAAAGCATGAATACCAGAAGCTAGCCATGACCTATTATCCCTCCGTGGATGGGGTGTTTGATACGGTCGTATTAGGGGAGTTGGCTAGCAGTAATAGGAATGATGTATATACTATGAACAATTTTGGGCCCTTCTTCATGATGTCCATGCTATGAACACTTTTGGGCCTGTCTTCATTATGTCTAATATGCTATGAACAGTTTTGAGCCCTTCTCATTCCGTTGACTTCCTGTAAATGCTGTTTATAATATAATAGAAAAAAAAAAGCTTGCTTACCAAAAATATTATTAAACCTACAGTTTATTTTTTATTTAAATATATTTTACATTAAAAATGAAATTCGGCAAAACTAACAAAATTTCTAATCTCGTTTCGACATGTCGATGGTAAAAAAATTATTAAAAAAAAAAATCACAATGCCGCCAAAAAAAACTGTCCAGTTCCAATGGTTGATAAATCCAAACGTGCGAGTTAATATATAACTTCAAGTCATTTGATGAAATAGTTTGACCGTTCTTGGGTCAGTTCATGAACCGGTCGCCGTCATTAATGCCATCAATGACACGCCAGTTTGGGAAACTGCAAGTTGCCTTAGGCACGTGTGCAAGTCAGTGAGTTGGCATATGTGACCGTATTTAGGGAAAGTCGACAACGACCTCTCTCGCCTAACGAATGGTCAAAAATCACATGGGTCAAAAGCAAGGCTATGCACTAAATAAAAGGTACTGTATTTTTTTTAAATAATTCGTTTTGAAATATATATATTAAAAAAAATTGTCAATCATATTGATAAAGTTAGCGTATATATTTTTTTAAATAATTCGTTTTGAATGTATATATTAAAAAAAATGGTCAATCATATTGATAATGTTTGCTCAACGCTCACCACTTGCAAAGAATACCAAGGGCTTTCGCCATTGATGACGTGTTAATTTTATGGTAACGTGGACAGCCTTCTTTTTCAAACAAATAATAGATATATTTTATTAAATGGCGGTCACGAGACTGAACAACTCTATATCACAAACAAACAAAAGAAAGAGTGGTACAAAGAATGACTCTTTCTTGCCTTACTATATGAGAAGGAGACAAATGGGTCCATCACAGCCTTTACAGATCTGAAACAACTAATCTTTCTTAGTTGATGTCCTTGCAAATGGAATATTATCGGATTCGACTTTACTATATGATATAAAATATAGGGATGTTATATTTATTGAGAATTAAGTGGAAAAAAACAATGTAAAAAAAAGGCTGGAAGGGAAGATTCAATATAATAAATGGATTGATGGTAATGAGGGTCTTTTTCTTTTTGCATCTTTATCAATGACTGGTTATCTTATGTAATTTTGGAGGTTTCGATATAATTGGAATTGGAGGTCAAACTTTCTTCAGAGTAAAAAAGATCTTTGTCTGTTTGATGTGGTATTTTTTTGACCACGACTACTTTTGAAATGGTTCTGTCTAGCCACCAATCTTTAACATGGTTGGATTTTTTTGTCCCCCCAAATTTCTAACGAGTGACTTTAACATAACAACACACTATACTTGTTTTTTAGAACACTATATATAATATATTGAGAAATTTTCTGTTGGAAAAGTGAAAAAAACTAAAAAGATAAAATAACAATTATATTCTTATAAAATCATAATATTTGTTGGTATAATATTAATCACTATATAATTTTTGATGGTATTTTTATTAAAATATATTTTGATAATGATATTTTTTTGGTAATATCTTTGTTAAAACGTAGGTTAATAGCAATATTTTTCATAAACATTTAAAAAAAATACATAGTGATTAATGTTTTTCATATTTATGTGCACAACCATATATAAACATAAATATATTTACTCTCCACACGTATACACATAAATATATTTTCTACATATAGATACTTTGTAGTAGAATTATGCTCTTCTAGAAATATTTGCTTTGCTTACCACTTAGGAACATATAAAGATAATATTCCTTTTGAAAACAATCCATAGTGGTTAATGTTTGTGATACTTATATGCATACACATAAATATTTTTTATGTATAGATATTTTGTAGTAGAATTATGTTCTTCTAGGAATATTTGCTTACTACTTAGTAATATGTAAAAATAATATTATTTTTTGCATGTCAAGGTAAGGTTTTAATTCAAATTTATGTTCTAAACTTTGTGTTAAATTATTTTTTAATAATAATAATAATGTAATTTGTTAAATTACTTTTTAATAATAATAATAATAATAATAATATACTTTACTTCCACTTTTTCTGGATTTGAATTTATGATCTTTTAAGAGGAAATATATGTTCTTAACTATTAGGTCCACTCAGGGTATATATATATATTACCTATAAGTAAAAAATAAGTCCAGATCACCAAATAATTACTTGGCCAACCCTGAAGTTAAGGGTGTTTAGTTTAAATAATTATGCTTTTATTAATAATAGTTTGATTGATTGGTAAAGAAGATTGGTGTTATCTTTCATTAAGTTTAATTGTTATTAATGTCACGAACTCTTGAAATTGTAAATCAAATAATGAAGAGAAGACATTAAAGGTGCTAACACCTTTTAACAAAATAGCATATATACAATGTTGAGTTAAATTTAGAATCAGAAATTTCAATGAGTAAGAACATTATTTTGTTGAACAAAACTCAAATGGAATGTCAAGAAGAAGAGCGTTGTGAACATTATTTTGTTGAACAAGAATTAAGTAGAATATTAAGCATAAGCATTTTGTTAGTGGAGATTCATTAATCATAATTCCCTGAATGTGAAATTAGTCTTTATCTCAAAATTTAAGCTTCTCTAGATTGATTCATAAAGTTGAAGGGGGTGGCAAGAAGCTTTGAGATTATAGAATTTTATCGAGTTGAGGGCCTTCAACCACCTAGCAGATGCTAAGGCAAATGAGGGGGCATCGTTGAATGCGGGAATTTTAAGTTTAAATGGCGGTCCCTTTTAAACCATACCTACCATGAATATAAGTCATCCAAACATTATGAGTTGCATGCCTTTGGAATCAATGGACAAGTGGCATGCAGGTTTATGCACGAAGAGATGGGCATTTACCATAGCCTACCTCTTCGTTACCTCTCTCACACTTCTTCGTGCAAGGTAGAGGATTGAAAAATTAATGCAACATGATGGAGCTCAATAGTTAAGGTGGGATTTTATTACAAATGAATTTTGGTTTTTGCTGGTGTATTTGGAGATCAGATCCCATTGGATCCAAAACCATCCTTTGGTTTGCCCTACTTCTTATTATGGAAAGAGCTCTATGGTCTAGTTTCCTCTTGTCATTTCTAGACGTTTCGGGATTTGCAATTGGTATTTGGTTATGTGTCTTGCTTCTCTATTAGATGTTCTTATTTTGAAAATTTTGGTTGTCTTGAAGTTGGGTACTTCTCTAGGTCTCTAAGCAACATGGAGGGCCATAAGCAATCAAGCCGATGTGTCCCTTGTGAAATATTTGATCTATGTAGGGTTCAAAGGAGGAGTGTTCAACAAATTGAGGCATTCAAGTGACTTTCCTCATTTTAGTAGTAGAATGTCATCTCAACTAGACTCTTAGAAGGCCAAAAACATTAAATTATCAATTGTTGTGGCACGTCAAAGTCAATAATTTCATAAAATGGAAGTAGATTTTAATATGTTACATGAATTGGTTTTGGGTCTTTTTGAAGCTCCCACTCTCTAATTTCCTTTCAAAACATTTCTATTGGGCCAGCCAAAACAACAGTCAAGGATGAAGAAACAATTCAACAAATGAATGAAGACATGGCAAATGAGAACACAAAATTGGAGCTTACTCTTTAGATAGACATCAAGCAAGAGGCCCCTAGTGGGCATGTTTTTTTTAAGCTCTGGTTTTTCTATGTTTTGTAACTATGTTCTAGTTCTAGATAAGTTTATTAGGCTATCCACCGGAAGACCTTTTAGTTTCCAAAATTGTAAGAATTGCTTAGATAGTTAATAGTCATTTTGAAATTTTGGGTTTGTTAGAAACTCTAATATGAAAACTCCTTTTTTTGTTTTATATTAATTCATTGTATGGTGCGGTTGCAACTCCCTTTTAATACAAATGACAATCATTTCAAAATTGGTGATGATATTCTTTCTACCAAAGTTTAAATTCCCTAAAAATATGGTTAACTCTTTATAGCCCATATTGTTCGTGTAAGGAAGTTGTTTCATGCGGTTGTCTACACATAAAAAATGCTTAAGGTACACCACGACAAAATATTTTGTATCTCAGGAAGAGCAACACACATTTCAAACTTCAATGCATTTATATGCAATTACAATTTCGTAGGTCATATTATTCGTGCAAGCAGTTGCTTCATGTGGTTGTCTAAACATAAAAAAATACAAAGCCTACATCAAAACACAATAATTTTTGTCTTGTGAAGAACAATACACAAATTTCAAAGTTCAATGTTTTTATATGCAATTAACAATTTAGTCACATTGAATTTCACGAAGCAACACATGTCAAAGTAAATAACAATTATCCATTGAGACAAAAGACATCCAATTAGATTTGTTTTCCAAAGAAGAACAAAATACATTTCAAACTTCAATGCACTTATACACAATTAACAATTTACAATTTGATAACGTTGATTTTCATGAAGGAACACAGAGCAAAGCAAATGACCATTATCTATTGAGACAAAAGATGTCCAATTAGACGTAGACATTTTACTATGCAATGAAGAACACATGTTGTTGATTTCCAACTTATGAGTCATAGTGGGTCTGCTTAATAGAGTTTTTGTAAAGTTATTACCATTTTCTATAGACCATACTCAAAGACCTAGAATTCCCAACATTTGTAAATGTCCACTTCAACAATTGCGATGACCCAACATGGGATGCAACTAATATCAACTATGTGCCAATAATATTTGTAAGAAGAGGAAGTCATAAACAAGACTTTATATTTGTTTAACTACTACTCTAGGACATCTACTTTCCATTATGATGTTTCTACATTACCTATTCTATCAACGTATCTTTTCCCCTTTAAGGGAAATTGCTGGTTACTGTATTTTTTCAATATTTTTTTGGTTGAAAGGGACATTGTACCACAATATTTTTTTGTAGGATATACTTCTAGAAAATATAAAGTCTAGCCACATCATGATGCTAGACCTCATAAAAATAACTTTCTTCATTCCAAGAAATGCTTGGGACTTGTTCCTAAACTCATCCTTTATCACAACTTTGAAATGATTTAGTTATTATAATAAATTCTTTTGTTTAAATTTTGGGGGGATTTCATAGTTTAACATATTAAAATATTAATTTTTGGATTGTCTTTATAGCATTGGTCATTAATGTATGAATCGAGTTTTATGAGAACTAATTAAAGTGACCAATTTTTCACGAATTTGAATATCCTACCTCTTTGTTACCTCTCTCACACTTCTTCATGTGAGGCAAAGGATTGAAAAATAAGCGTAACGCGATGGAGCTCAATAGTTAAGGTGGGATTTTATTACGAATGGATTTTGTTTTTTTCTGGTGTATTTGGAGGTCAGATCCCACTGGATTCAAAACCATCCTCCGATTTTCCCTACTTCTCATTTTGGAAAGAGCTATATGGTCTAGTTTCCTCTTGTTATTTCTAGAGGTTTCGAGCCCTACAATTGGTATCTGGATATGTGTCTTGCTTCTTTATTAGATGCTCTCATTTTGGAATTTTTGGTTTTCTTGAAGTTGTGCACTTCTCTAGGTCTCTAAGCAACATGGAGGGCCATAGGCACTCAAGTCGATGTGTCCCCTACAAAATCTTTGATCTGTATAGGGTTCAAAGGAGAGGTGTTCGACAAATTGAAGATTTTCAAGTGGCTTTCCTCGTTTTAGTAGTAGAATGTCATTTCAACTTGATTCTTAGAAGGCCAAAAACGTTCAATTATCAATTTTTGCGGAATGTCAAAGTTAATAATTTCAGAAAATGGAAGTAGATTTTAATATGATACATGAATTGGTTTTGGGTCTTGCCAGAAGCTCCCACTCTTTGATTTTCTTTTGAAACATTTCTATTGGGTCAGCCAGAACAACAATCAAGGATGAAGAAACAATTAAGCAAATGCATGAAGACATGGCAAATGAGAACACAAAATTTGAGCTTACTCTTTAGATAGACATCAAGCAAGAGGCCCCTAGCGAGCATGTCTTCTTTTAAGCTCTGATTTTTCTATGTTTTGTAACTATGTTCTAGTTCTAGCTAAGCTTATTAGGCTATACACTATGCGTCTTTTTAGTTTCCAAAATTGTAAGAATTGTTTATAGATAGTTAACGGTCATTTTGAAATTTTAGGTTTGTAAGAAACTCTAATATGAAAACTCCTTTTTTGTTTTGTATTAATTCATTGTATGGTGCAATTGCAACTCCATTTTAATACAAATGATAATCATTTCAATTAAAAAAAGGGTGGTGATATTCTTTCTACCAAAGTTTAAGATATGGTTAACTATTTGTAGCCATATTGTTTGTGTAAGGAAGTTGTTTCATGTGATTATCTACACATAAAAAATGACTAAAGTACACCACGACAAAATATTTTGTATTTCATAAAGAACAACATACATTTCAAACTTCAATGTATTTATATGCAATTACAATTTCGTGGGCCATATTATTCGTGTAAACAAGTTGTTTCATGTGGTTGTCTAAACATAAAAAAATTCAAAACTTACATCAAAACAATATTTTTTTTGTCTTATAAAGAAAAATACACAAATTTCAAACTTTCAATGTTTTTATATGCAATTAACAATTTAGTCACATTGAATTTCATGAAGCAACGCATGTCAAAATAACTTGTAATTGTAGAGAATATAAATTCTAACAACGTCATGAGGCTACATTTCATCACAAGAGTTTTTTAATTTAGAGAAATGCATGTCATGAGGCTATATTTCATAACAAAAAAAATTCATTTGTCTCTTTAAGAGCAATTGCTAGTTATTATATTTTTTTTTGGTGGAAAGGAACATTGTACCACATGCTAAATTGATGTAATTGTAGAAAATATAAAGTCTAGCAACGTTATGAGGCTACATTTCATAACAAAAAAAATTTAATTTAGAAAAATTTAGAAAAATGCATGTCATGAGGCTATATTTCATAACAAAAAAAATTCATTTAAAAAAATGCTTGGGACTTGTGATTGAACTCATTCTTTATTACAATTTTGAAAAGATTAAATTATTATAAGTTTAAGTTTTGTAGAGCTTTCGTATATTAACATATCAAAATATTATTTATGTATGATCCGTGTTTTATGAGAATTAATTAAAGTGATCAATTTCTCATTAAATTGAATAGTCTATTTAGTATTTATTGCATTTAGTGATGTTTATAAAGAGCCCAAACAAGTTGGATTAAGACAAGTAAAATGAATTGTATGATATCAATTATTTTCTTTGAGGCATACACTTGATAATCATCACTTTTCATCCTAGGATTGCATTGGCTCAAATATATTTAACTATAAAATCTTTTGTAAAATCAAACTTACTTAATTTATTGTCCAAAATTCTTATAAGAATTATATTTAATTATGCTGAAAAGGCGTATATCTATTAATAATGAGCACAATCAATCACCTTTTAATATAAAATTCTAATTTGATGGTTAACAATTGAAGATGCTGACATATTCTTAGTCGTCCTCCCAAATCAATGAATGTGATTTCCTCTTCATAACTTCTTTGTATTTTTGAATGCATCCGTTACCTTGTTTACCTTTTAACATTTACCTAATCATATTAAGAAATTACTGTAGCACTATATGATTGCCACGTTTAAATGATTAAACTTTGGATTTAGCACGCTTAGCACGCTGACTGTGCTAGCTATAAACACTCATTTTTTAATTATGCATTTCATTTTCTGACTGTACGTTTCATTTGCTATCCACACTTTTCTACGTTCATCAGCCACGGTTTTGAGTGACTGTGCTAGTAAACTATTTATTTAAAACTCCCTTAACTTTCTTATTTACACTTTGAAAACAGCCGCATAAAAAAAATCATTTTTAAAATTATCTAAGCGAAATAAATCTTTAATAAATAACCCATACCCCAAAAGTTTTAAAAACACACCCCAAATAAAGGAAGTTAAAACAATGTAATTTTCGCCCGTCAATGACAAAGTCTGAAATAGTTAAATAATAACTGTCATTTCACGGAATACTTTGACCATTTCTAAATTAACTAATTAAGTAAAATTGGGTAAGTTCATGAACCAGTCCACCGTCAAATTTATGATCATAAATAGCACGCAAAATTGGGAATCTGGGAATTCTTGCGCTGCACGCGTGTGCCGCCTTATCGATGAGCTTGGCACGTGCGACCATATTTATTGAGAGGAGGTCACTGGCTCGATAACGACCTCATTTACTCTACAAACGGTCAAAGATCACGTGGGTTAAAACGAAGATTATTCACTAGATGAACGATATTGTATTTTTTCTTGAAATATTTTGTCAACTATATTGATAACGTTGTTTCCCCACCTGCATCTAATGTTAATGGCTTTCACATCTAACAATACAAGTCAGTGGGGGCCACGAAGGGCAAAGAATCACGCTAACTTCAACTTCATGATCAACCTAAGGTGTGATGATGGGTTAATGTATCTTGACAACAGTGTTAGAGATCTCATTGACTTACACGTGTTATGATATCTTTACAAATATGGGGCGTGTGAGTCACGCATCGCTTTGTGATGGCAACGAGCGACCAACAATGCGTGAAAACATAAAATAAAGTAATTCTATCCATATTCAATGAACTCGAAGTTCTAACCTCGTGTCAAATTAAAATTATAATAATTATATAAGGTTATATTAATAATAATTATGAAAAATTATTATATAGATTAAATTTAAGGTAAATTTGTCTTTTTCATTGTTTTAAAAAAAATATTTAAATTTTATATGATACACATGAATTAATTAATTTTTTTCAAGTTATATAAAGTTTTTAAAGATTTAAATATTTTATAAAATATAATCAAATATTTTATTTTATTTTATACTTGACATTTTAAAAATTAATAAGATTTGTCAAAATTTATATCCTTTAAGATAAGTAGAAATCTTTAAAATTTTTCTCAATAATAATCCTAAAAGATATTACTAATTCCAATATTTTTTTGCCATTTTCTTACCAATTATTGAAGCTAAAAGTGTTTAGTTTTAAAATTTTAGTTGTTAGTAAGGTTTGGTCGGTCGATAAAGTGGAGATTTAGTTATTTTTTCTATGAAGGTTTAAATTATTTTATAGGTATGTTTGTTTCTAGGCCATCTCACTCCATATGTAGGTTGTTTTTGTTAGGATGTAACTATAAGTTTTACATAAATGGAATTAGATCTCTGAATCAATATGGCACAATCAAAAGATTATTTTTATAAGTCCACTTAATCATGTTGATCAATAACATCTATAAATCACACATATTATCCAAAACTATCATATTCAAGTTCTCAAAGTGCACTTTAACTTTAAAGTAGTTGCACCAATAAAATGAGGTGCATTTTATAATGTAGTATGGATGCTATATGCAAGATAAAATAAACTTTAAAATACCAAACATTTAAAATATATGAGTGGGGATGCTATATGTAAGATAAAAGAAACTTAAAAATACCAAACATTTAAAATATATGCGTGGGTGTAAGCCTGGGTTAGTTTGATGAGTAAATGACTTTTCATTAAAGCACAACATGCTTAAGGACCATTCTAGTTGATTCATTGCTAGTCTATTAAAGAGGAATGTATTGCAATTATTTTGACATTGGAAAGTTTTATGAGGAGATGTTCATCTTGGACAATCTATGCTTTATTGAGTTCAATGATTGTATCCTCTTTTAAATCTCCTTCATAAGGTGATTCATCAATATGCACATTAAGAGATTTTTTAGGGAGAAGAAAATTTTAGGAAATGGAGCTTAAAGATATCTTCAACTTATTTTAAACCCTCTTCACAAAAAGATGATCATATGTAGGTAGAGATTCAATCTTTGGAACTACATCTTCTTCCTATTCCTCACACATTATTTCTTGGTCTTTTTGTATCAATGATTGTCAAAAGAGTCAAATTCCATAATTGTTGAGCAATGATGAAATATTATTTTTACAACTATCATACAAGATGCATGTCCTTTAAGTATTCATATCTTCTCTTAAAATCTAGTTCTATGACAATCCATATTAGTGAGAATTTTATCCTCTTCTCTTGCTCACTAAACTTTTGTTACAACACTTTCAACTCTTTGAGAGCACTTCTCCAATATTGAAACAATCATAATTTCTTCATTACAAATTTATATAATACATAGTTTTGAGGCTAAGTTGCATTTTTTAATCAAATCTGCCAAAAATAACTACACCAACAATAAACAATAAACAAAAAAAAATAAAAAACTATGAAAGAGAATAAAAATTGGGAATGCTAGTTTTTACACATTAGAATAGACAAGAATACCCATTAGAATTAGGAGAATCAATTTTTAAACACTAAAATAGACAAAAATACTCATTAGAATTAGGAGAATCAATTTTTAAACACTAAAATAGACAAAAATACCCATTAAAATTAAGAGAATGGAAATACCTAATTAGGAGAATTAATTTTTAAACACTAAAATAAACAAGAATACCCTTTAGAATTAGGAGAATCAATTTTTAAACACTAAAATAGACAAAAATACCCATTAGAATTAGGAGAATGGAAATACCCAATTAAGAGAATCAAATTTTAAACACTAAAATAGACAAGAATACTCATTAAAATTAGGAGAATGGATTGATACATTATCCTTGATATATTATCCAATGATGAAACAAATACCCATTAGAATTAGGAGAATGGATTGATACATTATCCAATGATGACAAGAATACCAATTAGAATTAGGAGAATGGATTGATACATTATCCAATGATGCAATGTCTTCCTATAGGAGAGAGAGTAATGGTTATGTGAGAGAGAGTAGTGGTTATGTAACTCTCAAAACATAAGCTTGATACTCATTAAAATTAGGA
>ML810257.1:50862-66000 GCA_009831015.1 Picea engelmannii
TGCTGCCTGCTGCTACACAGATCAACCCTGCCACAAACAAGCAAATAACTGCCCAAAACTACTGTCCTCCCTGCCAACTAGGAAAACTACCTAGCTCCAGGATATCTACGGATATACTGGCCCTCCGTGCCCAAAACCTCCAGCAACTCGGTGCCTCCCTTGATCAAAAGCCACAGTCCATCACACTCTGTTCCTTGCTCCCAGCAAGCCAACAGTCCACAGAGAATACAACAGGCTCCCAGCCAATGCCACAGTGCACAACAAATACCACAGTGCACAGCAAATACCACAGTGCATAGAAATTCTGCTCACGGCAATACGCAATGGTTCTCGGCCAATACAACTGGCTCAACAATACAGTCCGCAGCATCCATCCCCCCCGAATGGTGCGCACATCCCCCTCTTCCCGTCCCTTATTCCTCCCTGCCGACTCACACAATTACTCCACAACCACCCCCATCCTCTGTCCTTCGTCCCTCCATTAATATTTTTTATCACCTCGGGATTTCTGGGCTCCTCGCCCTGCATACGCCACCATTTTATAACATTTTCATTGATCTTTTAAATTGTAATTCTCAGGTCATTAAATGTGGTCAGCAGTTAATTTATTATTTTGTTAACTGTAATTATCCCTTAATTAAATCTTACTTAATAATCTTTAACCATTTATCAATTTAGGGTCGTTACATTTATGAGCCCATGGAAGGCGTAGTTGTTGATGTGCAAGATCATGCTCGACAGACAAGTACCATGTTGGACTGGTACACATGGGGAGATGATTAGTTCGAACCTCTATGGGGCTGAAGAGCCTACCGGATGGATGTTGGGACCCCATCAAGGGGCAGAGACAGGACAGAGATGGTCAGAGGCCTTTCACCGGAGAAGAGGAGGACGTTCCACCAGAGCCACCCTAGCAGAGCTTGACCTAGGGGGGTTGTGCCTCCTCCATTGGAACGTTGAGCCTGGACAGTAGTTTTGGGCAGTTATTTGCTTGTTTGTGGCAGGGTTGATCTGTGTAGCAGCAGGCAACAGGAAAGCAACAACAATTAGCATCTGAACCAGGTACTTTGTTAAGTTATGTATTTATTTCTTTCTGTCATGAAATCAATATTTATTGATAAATCTAAGTTATTCAAGTTGATGTTATGAGAATCACTATTATGCTAAGAAGATATTGTTTTAGTTTACCAAATAAATCATTTATGAATCTTAATGATGTTTAGAAGTATATGGGCATTACAACTACCAATCAAACATGTTAAGTAAATAAGAATATAAAATCAAGATTAATGATTCATACCTTGGGAAAAAGGGTCTTAGCAAGCACTAAAGTAGGTATTTAGCATAGAAATGTTAAGGTTGAAAGGGAAAAAGATATAGTGAAAAGGGACATTTCTGGGTCCTAACACTAATAACACTTGCAATTATTGATCCATCAAAACTTGCAAAAGAAGCTATGTCTTAAACTAGTACTTTGTTTCAACCTACAAAAAACAATTTAACTTTTAACACAACGACAAATTTAGTAGCTTGCAATCCATTCACTAAGAAATAAAAGACACAACATAATAGATAGCTATCTCCTACAAGCAACCTACAAAAGGGAAATTAAACAATTAAATGATGAACAACAAACACACAACATTTAAAATGACAAAACACATATAACAGGGAAATGACGTAAATGATAAGTACACAACTGAAATATGCAATCTATCTGTTTAAGTATTCACCCAAACCACTAGTGGCCCCCCCAGCAGGTCGTGGCTACTCCTCAACAGAAAATCGCAAGCTTAATCAACACGATTCTGTCATTAAATTAAAAAAATGCAGTCTTAACACAAGTTTGCAGAGATGTCTCAATTACACAACAAAATGTATTCTAACAATTCTTGTTTTTGGTCTGGCCAATACTGGTGGTATTTATAATGATTACAATTCGAGAGGTCGACCACTGGAAGGGTTGACCTCCTCTAAAAATGGCAAATCCCATTAAATACGCTCTAACAAACTTTAGCTTCTAGAAACTGAACGAGCCACTCAGCAATTAACATAACTGCTTAATCTGAGATGTCAAGAGATCAAAAGTTGGAGGCCATGAGGGGGAACAAAACCCAGGTCGTCAATTCACCCCACATATGTCGCCAATATAACAACTTCCAACTCGCCTACACTCCAAGTGTTGGATGCAGTGTCGGATGAAGTACTGGATCGGGTGCTAGATGAAGTGTCGAATGAGCTACGGATGGAAATTTTCATTGTGAATTCATCATGTGACACACAAATCACGCATTAGAGTCTTTTAAAAATTAAATCAAACTGATTCTAACTCAAAACCATTGCTAAACATCAATTACACATAATTTTTATAAATCCATGATGAATTGATACAAAATCCTTCGAAAACTTCTTCAAAATGGTTAATAACACATATAATACTGGTACAAAAAAGGATTCAATCATCATCATAAAACAACCAAATCATGAGCCCAACATTACCCCCACACCTAAGGTTTTACAGGTCCCATTGCAAACAAAAATGAATCGCCCAATATGACTAGACTTGTTGAGAAGGGGATGGATTAGCTTTAGAAGCTTCTTGCCTTGAAGAATTTGTATTGGCCCTCTTGCGGTGTTTCAATTGTGCACGGAGGCTACGATTTTCATTGGTCATTTGATCAACCAATCGTTGGAGGGAATTCACCTTTGCTTGTAATACTGGATTGTCATGGTGGAGATGCCTATCCATTGTCTTCCTCTCTTCCAACTGTTTCAACAGCTAAACATTTACCATTTTTTATTTTTCAATGGCTAGAGTATGATCAGATATCTCAGAGGAGGGCTTGGATGCCTTGAAGGATGTAGAGAGTCTATCAGTTTTTGGATCTGGTGTAGGTATCTGTGAGGTAGGAGTAAAAAAGGTTTTATGAGGGGGAATGGGTTCAGATTTTGCTTCTCTATCAAGCTCCAATTCTTATGCAGAAACTTCCCTAAGTCTTTTATGGGGGCTTTCAAGATCGGAAGATACTTGGATAGGATCTAAAGTTCCTGGATGTTTTACATTAGGTTTCCCACTTGCATTCCAGGTAATTTTTTGAAAATTTCCTCCTTTGAACCGATTGGCTCCTCTCCTGTTTGTAGGGACTACAAGGAAATCTTGTTGAATTGCCTCTTGTAACATTTTGGTTGCATGATCAATAAATGTTGAGGGAATTGGAGAGTTATCAATAGGCTTTTTAGTATTCTTGCTCGATGAGGCTGCAGGGGTATCAACAAGTTTCTTGGTCTTTTGTTCTGGTAGAGGGATAACTTGAGTAGGAGGGTTTGGAGTCTTTGGAGAATGGGGTTTGGATGGAGTAATAGTCCCTAGATCAAGTGTTTTCTTGTTGGTATTGATTGTGAGATGGGGGTTTGAAAATTGATGAATGAATTCATCCCATTTCTTCCGTGATTTTCCACTCGACTATGACAAGCAATTTGATGAGGTCGCGGTGGAATGGGATGTTATGAGGATTGGCCACATTATTTTGTACTTGGGAAGACATATTCTCAATACTTTTCAAGAAGTACAGAGGAAACTTCAATGGATTCTTAAACTTGAAATGACCTAACAGTCGAAAATGGCAAGCTTTAAAAACAAAGTGTCTACCTTCACAAGTGATAATTCTAGTGATGACAATTAGGGGGTTAATTAGCTCATATTTAATCCACTCCTTGGAGTATCCCTTAGCTCCAGAAACATTCTGAAACTCATGCTTGAAAACTCTATTGTAGCTTGGTCGTGGCAACTGGTGGTGTTTGAACCAACGATCCCCAACCCTTGGTAGCTTTGTGGTTGAGGCAATTGACTCCTTAGAGACCAAGAAGGCTAGAGACCCCATGCGCGCCATCCTTCCATTGAACCCAAGGGATAATTGCAGATAAATTCCATCATCGTGGCCCTACAGATAGGCCAAGAACAACCCCCACCCTTCCCAAATAAAAACCTCCATACATTGTGCGAATTCGGGGATAGCCAAGAGCTAGGCATAGGAGGACGACTCATATCATTTGGGAATGGTTACAATGTGGAGGATGAGCGGAATTGGACATATGAGCGAATTTGGGCAGAGGACGAGCGCAATTGGGAAGAGGATGAGCAAAATACAATGACCATGCATGAATGGAATAACAATTTGAAGCTAACCCTCCAATTTTAAGTGTGCTCAAGGTGGAAGTGGTTGAATTCGTTGATGAATTCATCACACATGAGTTGCCATGTGTGAGTATGACTGCATTGATTTTGAATTTGAAGAGTGTCCTTTAGAATCAATCATAATGATGAAAGAATTAGATCAATGTCCAAGTCTTCGACTTGGACATTTGATCATAAAAATGTATTTAAAGATTGTATCATTTAACTATCAAATTCCATTTAACTATCTCATCATACAACTAAACAACCAAATTAATTCAAATGACTCCTGGTTACCTGAAATCGTGATCATTTACTGTGTGTGTGCACCTGATATCTGATCCTTCATATGGCGCATCATCGAGTTGTCCATATGGCACCCCATATGGTCTTCCAAATGGCACTCCATACCACACCCCATATGGCACTCCATATGGTACTCCTATGGAAAATGGAATTTGTTCATCCTATAATGGATGTTTATCCATAACACTCAGTCTTAAACACTTTTGATAGTCATAGTGAACAAGAGCAGAGACAGGATAAGAGTGTTCCATTGTTACTTGCTTTGTCATCGTGCTCGCACAATCTGTTCCTCTATCTCGCATATTATAAGGCATGTAATCACAACTCTGTAATGAACAGTCTGTAAAGAAAAACCAGTTAAGTGGTCTCTCAAAGAAATATACAACGGGTTTATAACACACAGTGAGCATTTCAATAAAAAATAACTATTGATATCATAGCCCATATCATGAAAACAATATACATAAATTTTTACAAAGATTCTACTTCTTTTCTCATGGATTATAGATAGGCAGTGTTGTCATTTGTTAGCTCATGAAACCCATCCCCCACTCCTAAGTATTGTGACACCTCACAATCAAAAATATAGGAAACCGGTCAATTCTCCCAATAGCCGAAGATTTACAGCTTGTTAAGTGTAGAGATAAATTTCACATATCGATCTGATGAGATGGTTAGAATATGGCCCCACCTATAGGATAGAATATCCTACATATAGTTAAGAAGAGGTAGGCGAGAGAGTTTCAATATAGTCTCAAAGTTAGTTCCCAATGGAAGATTTATGGATTTCATTAACCTTATCTTAACCATACATACTTTGTTTCAACTTTGTCTACAAGTAATTTTGTACATCAGGACAAGTTTAAGATTTAGGAATTTCTTATTTTTTTTTGTCAGATTATCATCCTCACTAGGTAGAATGCCCCACTGCCAGCAAGCATGTTTAGTACTCTGGCGGGTTTACCTAGTCATACCACGGGCCAATACCCGTTGCCAACAGACTTGTTCAATATCCCGATGGGTTAGCCTCTTACACCCTCAAATACTGGCCCTCCATATTTTAATATAAGATTGCTTTGTGCAAGAAGATGGGGGGACAACTCTGAAAAACAATATATATATATATATATATCTTTTTTATTTTATTTTTTAGATTGGGATGGTATTTATGTTAGAGGATGACTTTCCTTTATGTATTCCTTATAGATTGTTCTGATATAAGGGGTACTTAAGAGGACGTAGCCTATCTAAAGATATGATATAATCAAGCATTTTTAGTGTGTAGTGGATGGTACCATTGGGAAAGAACAAAAACGTATTTTTAGGCTCCACTCACTTTCTTCTTTTTTTAAGTTATTGTGATGTTTCCATGGCTAACCGCTAATCATACCTCCTTGTTACTCTTTAATAAATATACTTTACTCACTTACTCAGCGTTCTTGGGAAAACTATATGAGTAACCTCTAAGTTTCATAGTTAAGGTATCACTTCCTTATATTCTCTGGTGGTGAAGGTTTAAGAGCAACTGCTATTAAAGATGCCTTGAGAAAAAGAGGATGGAAATATTTACAAAAATGTGGCTAATTACATCAAATCATTATTCAATTGATGCTTAGCAGACAACAAGGTTCAAATATAGCAATATTTTGAAGGAAAATACTTCCTTTATATATCCTTGAAATTGTCTACTCCTAGTGAAATAAATATCTAAAAAAATCTCTAGAATCAACATACTTCAAAATTATTTACATATGTACAGTCGAAAATTCAGAAAGACATTCAAGAACAAGGGGGGACTTCCCCATCTACTAAGGCCAATGTCTTGTCAGTTGACATGACCTATAGAAAATCTTCTTTGGATGTGGGTCTGTGATAAAGTTTGAGTCTGTGTCCATTTACTACGAAGGAGACTTGTCCATCGTCAATTGTTTTAATTTTAACAACCCCATTATCATACATGGTGACTACCTCATAAGGACCCAACCACCAAATCGTAAGTTTTCCTTTGAAGGTTTTAAATCGAGAGTCAAACAACAAAGCCCAATCACCAGGCTGGAAGTGTTTCTTCTTAATAAACATGTCATGCCACTTTCTCCTATGGTTTTGGACTAATTTTGTTCATTGGATAACATCTTGCCTGATATCATCCAACTCATTTAATTGTAGGGCTCATTGTTTCTTAGCCTCATCTAAGTTTAATCCAAATTCTGCGGCAATACGGGAGGTCCTTACTTGGAATTCTATTGGTAGAAGTACTTGTTTCCCATACACTAGCTCATAAAGGGTATGCCCAGTGGTGTTTCTCTAGGTGGTCTGATATGCCCACAAAGCCTCTGGAAGCCTATCGGCCCAATCCCAATGATGCAATTGAACAATATTGGTTAAGATAGCTTCCAAAACTTTGTTTGTGGACTCTACCTGATCATTAGCTTGTGGGTGGTATGGAGAATAATTGCAGTGCTTGATCCCATATTTATCTGTTAGTTATCTCATCATCTTGGAAGTGAATTGAGTGCCTTGGTCTGTTACAATTTCACGAGGAACACCAAAGCGGTTGAGGATGTCTTCATAAATGAATTCGACAATGGATTTTTTTGTAGCCCTGAATAGGGATTTTTCTTCTACCCACTTGGTGACATAATCTGTACAAACCAAAATATAGTTTTTCTTACCATACATGGGTGAAATTGGTCCTACAAAGTCAAGGTCCCATTTCTCGAAAGGTTCTATCATAACTTGGGCACGCAAGGGAATTTTTTCAGATGTCATGGGTCTTCATATCCTTTGAAAACTATTGAAACTCCTCACATACTTGGCATCATCCTTAAAATTGTTAGGTCAATAGTAACCTGAATGTAACACCTTATATGTTGTATGTTTATCAGAAAAATGGCCACCACATGGTCCATCATGACAACTTCGTAGAATTTCTGGTATCTCATCTTGTCGGACACATCTACGAATAATCAAGTCTGGACCAGTACAAAAAAAGGCATGGCCAACCCAAGAGTAATTGGCACTTTGCGTAATAACTCTATGCTTTTCATGAGGTGACAAATGAGATTGTAACTTCCTAGTAGCCAAATATTTTTCCATCTCTGCAAACCATGGGGTATTTATAGAAAGGGAAAAATGGTGCTCGTCTGGGAAACCATCATCTATGAGAATACCATCATCCTCATTTTTTATGCATGAAATAAAATCAGCTACCAAATTCTCCTTTCCAGGTCAGTCGAGAACGGTGATATTAAACACTTGCAATAGCAGGAGCCACCTAGTCACTCGACCATTAGTTATGGGTTTATTCATGAGAAATCTAATGGTAGAGTGATCTGTATGTAAAAATACTTAGTAACATGTAATGCAGTGGCGAAACTTATTAGTAGCATGAACTACCGCCAAGAATTCATTTTCGGTAACTGTATAGTTTAACTCATCAGGGGATAAGTTCTTGCTCACAAAATAAATCCCATAGGAATACTAGTCTTGTTTCTTCCCTAATACTCTTCCTATTGCAGTGTTGGAGGCATCAGTGGATATGTAAAATGGGAGAGCCCAATTGGCCCCCTAAGAACTGGTGCCACAGACAACTTAGCTTTCAGAGTTTCAAAAGCGGTTTGACACTGCTCAGTCCAAAGAAAATCAACATCCTTTATTAACAATCCAAACATGGGTGCAACATTTTTTGTGAAACTTTTAATAAACCATCGGCAGTATCCGACATGTCCAAGAATGCTTCTCACATATTTTTGAGTCTTGGGGGCTGGAATTCTGACGATGACATCAATATTAGAAGGATTGACTTTAATCCCTTCAGATGAAACATGATGTCTTAGAACCACTCCTTCAATCAACAACATTTTACATTTTTTATGACTTAAGGACAGGTTCATTTCTTGGCATCTGATAAGGACTTTTTCTGAGTTATCTAAGGCTTCCTGGTAAGTATTTCCATATACTGTGAAGTCATCCATGTATACCTCCACACAATCATGAATAATATCAACAAATATCCCTAATATTGCTCGTTTAAATGTGGCAGGAGCATTACACAATCAAAATGGTAAGACCCTATAGGAATAGGTTCCCCAAGGACAAGTGAAGGTAGTCTTGTCCTGGTCCTCAGGTGCTATGAGAATTTGATTGTACCCACTATATCCATCTAAAAAGGAGAAATATTTCTTTCCTGATAGGGTATCCAAGACTTGGTCAATGAAAGGAAGAGGAAAATAATCCTTCAAAGTGGCCTTGTTAAGATCCTGGAAATCAACACAAATTCTCCATTTCCCAGTTACTTTATTTGGAACCACTACAAGCAACGATACCCATTTACTGTCGGAGATGGGATAAATAAATCCGACATTTAATAAATTTTGGATCTCCTCTTTTACTATATCCTTGAGTGATGAGTTCATCCTTCTTTGGGGTTTCCTAACAGGTGTTACTCCCCCCTGGGTATATATGTGATGAATGTATGTGTCAGGGTGTATACCCTTCATACCCTTCATGTCAGTGTATTCCCAGGTGAATTCCCCTTATTGTTCTTTAAGGACACTTACTAACTGCTTTTGTTGGTCTGCATCTAGTTTGTAATTTATATGTAGAAATTTTCCTGGACTAATTTTGTAGGGCTTGGTATAAGATGTGGTAGACTCATCTATCTCGAAGATAAAAGATGTAGAAGATGAAATCAATGGGTCCAACTGTTCTTGAAATTATTCCCCAAACATGTACTCAAATTGGGGAAAATATTGTGGAAAATCAACACATGTGATAACAAAAACAAACTGGTTTAGCACATTTTCCATTGTGTGCTCCTGAAGTGCCCATGTATGATCACTTGGCAACACAGGCTCTTCCCAATCCTCATTCTCGTATGAACATTCAAGCCACCATAGATTCTCCATGATAGGTTGAGTTGGTGGATATATAGTGAGCTTATGTATAGAGAATCCATTTGAGATGGTCATTTCTCCCTCTCTACAGCCAATAAATGCATTAGTTGTGGCTAACCAAGGTATTCCCAAAATAACGGGATGCCCTTTGGTAGGATCCTTTGAGTGGATGACAATCAATTCCACTCGGTACTCCCATGATTCTAAAGTAACTATGATATCATCCAAAATTACTTCAGGTATAACCCTTGTCTTATCTGCTAATTCCAAAATAGTTGGGGTAGGTCTAAGAAGAGGTTTTAGTTGTAATTCATGCAAGGTAGTAACAATCATAACATTGATGGCTGCCCCTAGGTCTATGAGAGTGTTCTCGATGGAAACCTCATTAATGCTTATGGTCACTATGGGGTTTCCTGGGTTCCCATATTTTGCGACCTTAGGATGCTCTGATATGTACTCAAAAAGTTCTCCTATCAAATGTATTGTTGGAGGATCCTTTTGCTTCCTTCCTGGCTTCTTAATACACAATTCTTTGACCACCTTATTGTATATTGGAATATCCTTAATGGCTTGTAGCAAGGGAATTTTGACACAGATATTCTTCAATTCATTCAAGATGTCAAATTCCGGTCGGGTGGTAGGTTTCTCGATTACTAATATTTATGGATAAGGAGGGGCCTTCGTAATTTGTGAAGGTTCATTTTGGGGAAGCTTGGGTTCTTGGTCCTTAGGAATAATAACATATTACCACCTAGTGTCATCCATGGGTTGTTTGGGGGTTTCCTCTTCTTCTTCTTCCCGGATGACTAATGAAGGCCTTTTCCTGTCCAGAGCTTTTCCCGACCTTAGTTGAATCTCCTACAATGGAATGAGAGAAATAACATATGTTGGGAAGGCTTGCATCTCAACATTGTGAATAGGTTGAGTGGGTTTGTTATTGGGATTGGGAACTGATTGTGATGGTAATAATGTCGGTCTTGGGGAGCTTGCATTCTGGTATTGTTGCGGTTGTTTTGGAATAGGAGGTAAAGGTGGTGGAACAAAACCTGGAAAAAGCTGTGGGATGTTCGGTGGAAACTGAGGGTAAGGATGGTTGGGCATAGGGACAGGTGGAGCTTGAGGGTTTCCTTGATTATGCCTTCCTCTCCATCCTTGAAGCCAAGGATGGTGATACTGTGTAGACCATTTTTTCCAACTTGGCGAGTTCCACTGTTGTGGTTGTTGATAATAGGGTGGAAATTGAGGTTGTAGATTCGGGTATGTAGGTTGATTCTTAGGTTGCCATGGCCTCCTAGGTGCATAAGAGGACTCCCCATGATCCCCAATTCTATAGATGGCTAACAAACTGGGAAATGATGGACATTTTTCAGTTGAGTGGTCCTCCGTGCAGAAGCCAAAAACTAAAATGTTATCTAATGGGCATTCCCTTTAGGAATGCTTCCTCCTGCATCTTAGGCAAAATATGCTCATTGCTGCATTTTCCTCCTCTTGTTTCTTTTTAATATTTAGAGTGTCCAACTGGGAACCTATTGTGCTTAATATATATGTTTTGAAGTTCTCTAAAATGTTCCCTATCTCTACTCTTGTGATACCACCTGAACTAACTGGTTTTAAGTTTCTACTATAAGGATCCCAAACATTCTTCACTATTTTAGCTCTACTCCTCGAGTAATTCTTACACATTTCATAGATTTTGGAAAATGGTTTATGGGAGATGTTACTTGATGACATCATGTTAAGTATCTCTAGGTATTCTTCCAAAATTCCTTTAAGGAAAAGGGCCCTGACTTCATCATCTGAAAGGTCATGGTACTTTGATTTCTGTGATATATAAGAAAACTGTTCCATATAATCCTCGAGATTCTCGTCCTCTAACTATTGGATTTTGAAAATATCATTACGAGAATCCTTGGACTTGCAATAATCTTGGTATTTCTTAAGAAATGTATATTTCATGGCTTCCCAAGACCTAATACTGGACTCTCCCAACCCCATGAACCATCTTAGTGCAGAGTCCTTAAGGGTGGTAGGAAAGAGTTTTAGTTTTTGGGAATCTTGTAAGTAGTTGTAGCTCCTATAAAGGATGTCGAACTCAAATAGGAAGGTATTTGGGTCTTCATTTTTTTTACCGTAAAAGGTGGGCAGTGCTGAGAAGGGAATATTTTTCATATTGACATTCTGTGTGGTGTCCAAAATTGGAAACCCGAAGGTGGTTTTGGTTTGGTTTCCAGCTTCTTCTCCCTCCTCGTGTCTTACATGGTTGTGATCCTCCTGATCATCCATGTTGGTTTGGTTTCCAAAAGGAGAGTACCTAGATGGTTTTATCCCTGAAGATAACAAAGTATCCCAAGGTTCTTTTCTAAGAAAGGTATTCCTTTGATGGGAAGGTCTTCCGACTACTTGGATGGATGAAAATCTACTCGAGCCGGTTGAGATAATTGGTGCCAAAGTTTCTATTTCAATTTGAGAAACAATTATATTGGCTGAACTACCAAACAAATTATTCATCTGTTCATGGTCTATGATATCTACAAAATTAGGGTCTCCTGATGGTGATGAAAAAACAAAGGTTGTGTTGGTTGGTTCTATGGAAGGCTCGAGTGGTCTTGCCTCTTGTCCCACTATTATTGATGCTTCAATTTTTTGTTCTATAGTGCTCCCTGTTTTAGTCTCCTCAAAGATTCTTTAGCTCTTTGGGTTGAGCTAGCCCCTACGTTTCGGTATCAATCTGCGGAGTTTATGAGTGGAGTGCTCCTTCCCCCAAAAAGGTCAGAAGGAACCTTGGTCAAAAGGTTTGATTTGGTTTTAATGTATCTGCCCTTTGGGTCCCTAGGTCTGTTCATGAAAGCAAACAAAAATAAAAACTACCATTGGGTTTGGGGGAACCTGTTATAACAGATGTACAGGTTCTTACCTCTCGTCTTAAAGTTCCCGTTGAGTCTCCATTTTGACACCTCTATTACCCTATATTATCCTCTATTTGAGTCAATTTTACCTATGTTATATGTATCTAATTGATTGTTTCCTCCATAAATACACCTGATGAACTTGTCCATATGCATAGAGAGGTAACTTATGATTAAGGCATGATTTGTTTAGTTTTCTTGAGTTAATTCGATTAAATGCTTGATTATGTATAATCCTAATCACTTGACTCCTAAGCAACATTGATCTGGTACCTCACTATTCTGGTACTACAACTATAGCATGATCTGGTACCCAGTCTATTCTGGTACTACAACTATGGCAGGATCTGGTACCCATTCTATTATAGTACCAAGGCTCCAACTATTATGGTACCAAGGCTCCACCTATTACGATACCCACACGACATTGATTCGGTACCAACATACTCAACACTGCATCCGATACTAATCTTGCACCTGATCTGTACTGCCTGGGCAACTAATCTGATACTCATGGTTGCAACTGTGTTCGTTCGGTAACAAACCCTTGTTTCCAGAATTCACCTGTTGAATGAGTATGCTGATGGAGATTCCAAGAAGTCAATTGGATTGAAGTCTCTAAAGTAGTTTTTGAGATCAGGATAGACTTCATCACTCATGCACTTTGTGTCATGAGGATGAAGTCCATCCCTCAAAATTCGATATGAATTTCCAATTGTAATATTTTAAAAACTATTTGATAATTATCCTTAGATCTTGATAGTAATGACTCACCTTCTTTATAAGGGATGTTTTATAGGCGATAGAATAATAAGAAGGATGTAATGAAGCAAGTAGCAAGAACAAGATGATATATATTACCATAATGTATGAGATGATGAACTGCTGATTCAATTTACAAGTTGAAGGAATACAAATTATCTGTTGTGTAATTCATGAGTATGATTAGAACCTTTTAGTTTGTTATCTCTTTAGAGGTACCTTGCTGGTTCAGCAAGGGCCCACCGCCCCAACCAAGTTAAACCTCCATGTACATGCTTTGTGTGATTGTGTGAGTGTGCACATTTAACATTTGTGTGTTGTCAATGATTTCAAATATATTTTAAAGTTTAGCATAGAATCACATGCTTCCGAATTAGTGTGAGTAGTTAGACATTGGACAGAGAAAGCAGGTTAAAATTTAATTGATAAGAGTCCGATGTGTGGGATTACTAAGCAAACAAATGTTCTTATTTTGAGTTTGTGATTGCAGTGTTCTTAGTGGGTACAGGAACAATAGGACTCCATCTCTTACCTTCATGTTCCATAATGAAGCCTCTCAATCATGTTGGTTGTTTTCTGTACTAAAAAGGTTTGATTGAATAGAATTGAGTTATGATTTGAACTTTGTCTAAGAGTGACTAAAATTTTATTGTTGATTAATGTTTTCCATTGATACAGGGAACAATATCTTAAGTTCATCTATTCATTTCATGAGCATGTAATGAACAAACTTGTCACCTGAGAAATAGCCTTTTCAATTGAGTGTTTGCTTGAGATTTTTACTATGAGCTTTTGTCGTTGAAGTGTGCCCAAACTTTCTTTCTAGTTGTTGTTAAGAGTAGTAGCTACATATAACTAAGTCAAAGTCCATCTTTCCACTTCATGAGCTTGTAAATTGACAAGTCATTATCTGAGCAAGATCTTTTGAATGCATGATTGTTAAGATTTTGTTTACAAGTTTTGCTTTTTGAATTTTGAAATGAGTGGAGAATGTTATTTGAAAAAGTGTGAAAACAGAGCATCTTGTTATTGATTGTTTCTTGATTGAGATATACTCATCAGACATAGGAACCTATCTGTTATCGACACATATGGTGCAAAAACTTTATTGATTATGAATCCCGGTCGATAATTTATGTTTGGTAATATATTATTCATATAATTGCACCAACATTTTGGCGTCGTTGTCGGAGAGTTGTAAATGGTAATAGGTAGTATTTGAATCAGATTGATTTAATGGTTTTGGATTGGTTTTATGGATGACCTAAGGGCGGAGAGAAGACGATAATATGTGAGGGAAGATCCCATGCATCCACTTTGGTGGGGTTTCTCCAAAGTTAGGTTGTCCTCTCTTCTTTTGATGCAAGTGTGTTTTTATTTATGCAAATTTAGTTTTATTTATGATGAGCTAACTTGTGTGAACCGATAACCTGGTGACAACAGGGTCCCAGTAACGCAAGGAGTTCAAGTTTGGTGTGTTTTATTTTTGCAAATAGTTTTAAAATTTGGATCTTTGATGATAAATCATGTTTGGGGTGTTGTAAGAACCCCCTAGTACTAATTTGTGTTGCACGACAGGGATCATGAACCAACTAGAGTAATTCAAGGATGATCAAGAGCTTGAAGAATGTTCCTCCAAGAAATTTCTCACATTCTAGTAGCATCTGGGATATCCGCCTCTCAGGAAGAGCATATCTTGACAATAGTCAAGAATTTAGTTGTCTCTCCACAAGAAGATTTAGAAGTCTCGTAGGATTCCTCTTGTCAATTTGTTGAGGAGAATAAAGAATCATGGATAGAATTCAATGGAGAGCAACCATTGGAACCTGAGATTGGGGAGTTCTCAGCATGCCTCTAAGAAAATCATGTATGGACTCCAAAGACCAATCATCTTGAAGAGGATAATTTGCATAGCATGGTAGAGGAAGACATTCAGTGTGACCAAAACAAAGAAGAGAAACAAGAATATAGTGATCCTATTGAAATATGGTTTGAATTAGTTATTAGTTCACACCACTCTTTTATTTTTCATTATTGCTTGATCTCATCATCAAAGCAGTTGGTCCTTCATACTCCGGTATGCATTAAAATTTAT
>ML810257.1:73903-84353 GCA_009831015.1 Picea engelmannii
GACCAGTACAAAAAAAGGCATGGCCAACCCAAGAGTAATTGGCACTTTGCGTAATAACTCTATGCTTTTCATGAGGTGACAAATGAGATTGTAACTTCCTAGTAGCCAAATATTTTTCCATCTCTGCAAACCATGGGGTATTTATAGAAAGGGAAAAATGGTGCTCGTCTGGGAAACCATCATCTATGAGAATACCATCATCCTCATTTTTTATGCATGAAATAAAATCAGCTACCAAATTCTCCTTTCCAGGTCAGTCGAGAACGGTGATATTAAACACTTGCAATAGCAGGAGCCACCTAGTCACTCGACCATTAGTTATGGGTTTATTCATGAGAAATCTAATGGTAGAGTGATCTGTATGTAAAAATACTTAGTAACATGTAATGCAGTGGCGAAACTTATTAGTAGCATGAACTACCGCCAAGAATTCATTTTCGGTAACTGTATAGTTTAACTCATCAGGGGATAAGTTCTTGCTCACAAAATAAATCCCATAGGAATACTAGTCTTGTTTCTTCCCTAATACTCTTCCTATTGCAGTGTTGGAGGCATCAGTGGATATGTAAAATGGGAGAGCCCAATTGGCCCCCTAAGAACTGGTGCCACAGACAACTTAGCTTTCAGAGTTTCAAAAGCGGTTTGACACTGCTCAGTCCAAAGAAAATCAACATCCTTTATTAACAATCCAAACATGGGTGCAACATTTTTTGTGAAACTTTTAATAAACCATCGGCAGTATCCGACATGTCCAAGAATGCTTCTCACATATTTTTGAGTCTTGGGGGCTGGAATTCTGACGATGACATCAATATTAGAAGGATTGACTTTAATCCCTTCAGATGAAACATGATGTCTTAGAACCACTCCTTCAATCAACAACATTTTACATTTTTTATGACTTAAGGACAGGTTCATTTCTTGGCATCTGATAAGGACTTTTTCTGAGTTATCTAAGGCTTCCTGGTAAGTATTTCCATATACTGTGAAGTCATCCATGTATACCTCCACACAATCATGAATAATATCAACAAATATCCCTAATATTGCTCGTTTAAATGTGGCAGGAGCATTACACAATCAAAATGGTAAGACCCTATAGGAATAGGTTCCCCAAGGACAAGTGAAGGTAGTCTTGTCCTGGTCCTCAGGTGCTATGAGAATTTGATTGTACCCACTATATCCATCTAAAAAGGAGAAATATTTCTTTCCTGATAGGGTATCCAAGACTTGGTCAATGAAAGGAAGAGGAAAATAATCCTTCAAAGTGGCCTTGTTAAGATCCTGGAAATCAACACAAATTCTCCATTTCCCAGTTACTTTATTTGGAACCACTACAAGCAACGATACCCATTTACTGTCGGAGATGGGATAAATAAATCCGACATTTAATAAATTTTGGATCTCCTCTTTTACTATATCCTTGAGTGATGAGTTCATCCTTCTTTGGGGTTTCCTAACAGGTGTTACTCCCCCCTGGGTATATATGTGATGAATGTATGTGTCAGGGTGTATACCCTTCATACCCTTCATGTCAGTGTATTCCCAGGTGAATTCCCCTTATTGTTCTTTAAGGACACTTACTAACTGCTTTTGTTGGTCTGCATCTAGTTTGTAATTTATATGTAGAAATTTTCCTGGACTAATTTTGTAGGGCTTGGTATAAGATGTGGTAGACTCATCTATCTCGAAGATAAAAGATGTAGAAGATGAAATCAATGGGTCCAACTGTTCTTGAAATTATTCCCCAAACATGTACTCAAATTGGGGAAAATATTGTGGAAAATCAACACATGTGATAACAAAAACAAACTGGTTTAGCACATTTTCCATTGTGTGCTCCTGAAGTGCCCATGTATGATCACTTGGCAACACAGGCTCTTCCCAATCCTCATTCTCGTATGAACATTCAAGCCACCATAGATTCTCCATGATAGGTTGAGTTGGTGGATATATAGTGAGCTTATGTATAGAGAATCCATTTGAGATGGTCATTTCTCCCTCTCTACAGCCAATAAATGCATTAGTTGTGGCTAACCAAGGTATTCCCAAAATAACGGGATGCCCTTTGGTAGGATCCTTTGAGTGGATGACAATCAATTCCACTCGGTACTCCCATGATTCTAAAGTAACTATGATATCATCCAAAATTACTTCAGGTATAACCCTTGTCTTATCTGCTAATTCCAAAATAGTTGGGGTAGGTCTAAGAAGAGGTTTTAGTTGTAATTCATGCAAGGTAGTAACAATCATAACATTGATGGCTGCCCCTAGGTCTATGAGAGTGTTCTCGATGGAAACCTCATTAATGCTTATGGTCACTATGGGGTTTCCTGGGTTCCCATATTTTGCGACCTTAGGATGCTCTGATATGTACTCAAAAAGTTCTCCTATCAAATGTATTGTTGGAGGATCCTTTTGCTTCCTTCCTGGCTTCTTAATACACAATTCTTTGACCACCTTATTGTATATTGGAATATCCTTAATGGCTTGTAGCAAGGGAATTTTGACACAGATATTCTTCAATTCATTCAAGATGTCAAATTCCGGTCGGGTGGTAGGTTTCTCGATTACTAATATTTATGGATAAGGAGGGGCCTTCGTAATTTGTGAAGGTTCATTTTGGGGAAGCTTGGGTTCTTGGTCCTTAGGAATAATAACATATTACCACCTAGTGTCATCCATGGGTTGTTTGGGGGTTTCCTCTTCTTCTTCTTCCCGGATGACTAATGAAGGCCTTTTCCTGTCCAGAGCTTTTCCCGACCTTAGTTGAATCTCCTACAATGGAATGAGAGAAATAACATATGTTGGGAAGGCTTGCATCTCAACATTGTGAATAGGTTGAGTGGGTTTGTTATTGGGATTGGGAACTGATTGTGATGGTAATAATGTCGGTCTTGGGGAGCTTGCATTCTGGTATTGTTGCGGTTGTTTTGGAATAGGAGGTAAAGGTGGTGGAACAAAACCTGGAAAAAGCTGTGGGATGTTCGGTGGAAACTGAGGGTAAGGATGGTTGGGCATAGGGACAGGTGGAGCTTGAGGGTTTCCTTGATTATGCCTTCCTCTCCATCCTTGAAGCCAAGGATGGTGATACTGTGTAGACCATTTTTTCCAACTTGGCGAGTTCCACTGTTGTGGTTGTTGATAATAGGGTGGAAATTGAGGTTGTAGATTCGGGTATGTAGGTTGATTCTTAGGTTGCCATGGCCTCCTAGGTGCATAAGAGGACTCCCCATGATCCCCAATTCTATAGATGGCTAACAAACTGGGAAATGATGGACATTTTTCAGTTGAGTGGTCCTCCGTGCAGAAGCCAAAAACTAAAATGTTATCTAATGGGCATTCCCTTTAGGAATGCTTCCTCCTGCATCTTAGGCAAAATATGCTCATTGCTGCATTTTCCTCCTCTTGTTTCTTTTTAATATTTAGAGTGTCCAACTGGGAACCTATTGTGCTTAATATATATGTTTTGAAGTTCTCTAAAATGTTCCCTATCTCTACTCTTGTGATACCACCTGAACTAACTGGTTTTAAGTTTCTACTATAAGGATCCCAAACATTCTTCACTATTTTAGCTCTACTCCTCGAGTAATTCTTACACATTTCATAGATTTTGGAAAATGGTTTATGGGAGATGTTACTTGATGACATCATGTTAAGTATCTCTAGGTATTCTTCCAAAATTCCTTTAAGGAAAAGGGCCCTGACTTCATCATCTGAAAGGTCATGGTACTTTGATTTCTGTGATATATAAGAAAACTGTTCCATATAATCCTCGAGATTCTCGTCCTCTAACTATTGGATTTTGAAAATATCATTACGAGAATCCTTGGACTTGCAATAATCTTGGTATTTCTTAAGAAATGTATATTTCATGGCTTCCCAAGACCTAATACTGGACTCTCCCAACCCCATGAACCATCTTAGTGCAGAGTCCTTAAGGGTGGTAGGAAAGAGTTTTAGTTTTTGGGAATCTTGTAAGTAGTTGTAGCTCCTATAAAGGATGTCGAACTCAAATAGGAAGGTATTTGGGTCTTCATTTTTTTTACCGTAAAAGGTGGGCAGTGCTGAGAAGGGAATATTTTTCATATTGACATTCTGTGTGGTGTCCAAAATTGGAAACCCGAAGGTGGTTTTGGTTTGGTTTCCAGCTTCTTCTCCCTCCTCGTGTCTTACATGGTTGTGATCCTCCTGATCATCCATGTTGGTTTGGTTTCCAAAAGGAGAGTACCTAGATGGTTTTATCCCTGAAGATAACAAAGTATCCCAAGGTTCTTTTCTAAGAAAGGTATTCCTTTGATGGGAAGGTCTTCCGACTACTTGGATGGATGAAAATCTACTCGAGCCGGTTGAGATAATTGGTGCCAAAGTTTCTATTTCAATTTGAGAAACAATTATATTGGCTGAACTACCAAACAAATTATTCATCTGTTCATGGTCTATGATATCTACAAAATTAGGGTCTCCTGATGGTGATGAAAAAACAAAGGTTGTGTTGGTTGGTTCTATGGAAGGCTCGAGTGGTCTTGCCTCTTGTCCCACTATTATTGATGCTTCAATTTTTTGTTCTATAGTGCTCCCTGTTTTAGTCTCCTCAAAGATTCTTTAGCTCTTTGGGTTGAGCTAGCCCCTACGTTTCGGTATCAATCTGCGGAGTTTATGAGTGGAGTGCTCCTTCCCCCAAAAAGGTCAGAAGGAACCTTGGTCAAAAGGTTTGATTTGGTTTTAATGTATCTGCCCTTTGGGTCCCTAGGTCTGTTCATGAAAGCAAACAAAAATAAAAACTACCATTGGGTTTGGGGGAACCTGTTATAACAGATGTACAGGTTCTTACCTCTCGTCTTAAAGTTCCCGTTGAGTCTCCATTTTGACACCTCTATTACCCTATATTATCCTCTATTTGAGTCAATTTTACCTATGTTATATGTATCTAATTGATTGTTTCCTCCATAAATACACCTGATGAACTTGTCCATATGCATAGAGAGGTAACTTATGATTAAGGCATGATTTGTTTAGTTTTCTTGAGTTAATTCGATTAAATGCTTGATTATGTATAATCCTAATCACTTGACTCCTAAGCAACATTGATCTGGTACCTCACTATTCTGGTACTACAACTATAGCATGATCTGGTACCCAGTCTATTCTGGTACTACAACTATGGCAGGATCTGGTACCCATTCTATTATAGTACCAAGGCTCCAACTATTATGGTACCAAGGCTCCACCTATTACGATACCCACACGACATTGATTCGGTACCAACATACTCAACACTGCATCCGATACTAATCTTGCACCTGATCTGTACTGCCTGGGCAACTAATCTGATACTCATGGTTGCAACTGTGTTCGTTCGGTAACAAACCCTTGTTTCCAGAATTCACCTGTTGAATGAGTATGCTGATGGAGATTCCAAGAAGTCAATTGGATTGAAGTCTCTAAAGTAGTTTTTGAGATCAGGATAGACTTCATCACTCATGCACTTTGTGTCATGAGGATGAAGTCCATCCCTCAAAATTCGATATGAATTTCCAATTGTAATATTTTAAAAACTATTTGATAATTATCCTTAGATCTTGATAGTAATGACTCACCTTCTTTATAAGGGATGTTTTATAGGCGATAGAATAATAAGAAGGATGTAATGAAGCAAGTAGCAAGAACAAGATGATATATATTACCATAATGTATGAGATGATGAACTGCTGATTCAATTTACAAGTTGAAGGAATACAAATTATCTGTTGTGTAATTCATGAGTATGATTAGAACCTTTTAGTTTGTTATCTCTTTAGAGGTACCTTGCTGGTTCAGCAAGGGCCCACCGCCCCAACCAAGTTAAACCTCCATGTACATGCTTTGTGTGATTGTGTGAGTGTGCACATTTAACATTTGTGTGTTGTCAATGATTTCAAATATATTTTAAAGTTTAGCATAGAATCACATGCTTCCGAATTAGTGTGAGTAGTTAGACATTGGACAGAGAAAGCAGGTTAAAATTTAATTGATAAGAGTCCGATGTGTGGGATTACTAAGCAAACAAATGTTCTTATTTTGAGTTTGTGATTGCAGTGTTCTTAGTGGGTACAGGAACAATAGGACTCCATCTCTTACCTTCATGTTCCATAATGAAGCCTCTCAATCATGTTGGTTGTTTTCTGTACTAAAAAGGTTTGATTGAATAGAATTGAGTTATGATTTGAACTTTGTCTAAGAGTGACTAAAATTTTATTGTTGATTAATGTTTTCCATTGATACAGGGAACAATATCTTAAGTTCATCTATTCATTTCATGAGCATGTAATGAACAAACTTGTCACCTGAGAAATAGCCTTTTCAATTGAGTGTTTGCTTGAGATTTTTACTATGAGCTTTTGTCGTTGAAGTGTGCCCAAACTTTCTTTCTAGTTGTTGTTAAGAGTAGTAGCTACATATAACTAAGTCAAAGTCCATCTTTCCACTTCATGAGCTTGTAAATTGACAAGTCATTATCTGAGCAAGATCTTTTGAATGCATGATTGTTAAGATTTTGTTTACAAGTTTTGCTTTTTGAATTTTGAAATGAGTGGAGAATGTTATTTGAAAAAGTGTGAAAACAGAGCATCTTGTTATTGATTGTTTCTTGATTGAGATATACTCATCAGACATAGGAACCTATCTGTTATCGACACATATGGTGCAAAAACTTTATTGATTATGAATCCCGGTCGATAATTTATGTTTGGTAATATATTATTCATATAATTGCACCAACATTTTGGCGTCGTTGTCGGAGAGTTGTAAATGGTAATAGGTAGTATTTGAATCAGATTGATTTAATGGTTTTGGATTGGTTTTATGGATGACCTAAGGGCGGAGAGAAGACGATAATATGTGAGGGAAGATCCCATGCATCCACTTTGGTGGGGTTTCTCCAAAGTTAGGTTGTCCTCTCTTCTTTTGATGCAAGTGTGTTTTTATTTATGCAAATTTAGTTTTATTTATGATGAGCTAACTTGTGTGAACCGATAACCTGGTGACAACAGGGTCCCAGTAACGCAAGGAGTTCAAGTTTGGTGTGTTTTATTTTTGCAAATAGTTTTAAAATTTGGATCTTTGATGATAAATCATGTTTGGGGTGTTGTAAGAACCCCCTAGTACTAATTTGTGTTGCACGACAGGGATCATGAACCAACTAGAGTAATTCAAGGATGATCAAGAGCTTGAAGAATGTTCCTCCAAGAAATTTCTCACATTCTAGTAGCATCTGGGATATCCGCCTCTCAGGAAGAGCATATCTTGACAATAGTCAAGAATTTAGTTGTCTCTCCACAAGAAGATTTAGAAGTCTCGTAGGATTCCTCTTGTCAATTTGTTGAGGAGAATAAAGAATCATGGATAGAATTCAATGGAGAGCAACCATTGGAACCTGAGATTGGGGAGTTCTCAGCATGCCTCTAAGAAAATCATGTATGGACTCCAAAGACCAATCATCTTGAAGAGGATAATTTGCATAGCATGGTAGAGGAAGACATTCAGTGTGACCAAAACAAAGAAGAGAAACAAGAATATAGTGATCCTATTGAAATATGGTTTGAATTAGTTATTAGTTCACACCACTCTTTTATTTTTCATTATTGCTTGATCTCATCATCAAAGCAGTTGGTCCTTCATACTCCGGTATGCATTAAAATTTATMTTTTAAACCAAAGTATGGATATATTTCTAACCCTGTTACGCACATGGCTTCACTGGAAGTATTCCTATACTTGAAGGACATTTTATTTTGTTCAATTAGAGTAGGATAGGTAAATAAATAAATAAATGTTGCACATAAGTACAATGCAACATATCTTTCATACTTTTCATAAATGGGAATGTCAAAAGTTAATAAAGCAATCAGTTTAAGATATTTTGTTCCTATAGTAGATTTCTTTCTAAAAGTTATAATAATTTTGTTTAGAATCTTATGAGAAGGGAATCTCTTCATCCTCTTAATGCACACATAATACTGGAAGGGTTTCAAAAGCAGAAAAGGCATCATTTTCAACAAAAGATAACACTTAAGGGAGTGCTTCATGACCTATTTCTTCAAATTTCTTCTTTTTCCTTAAGATGTTAAAAAATATGCATTCATGCTTTATACTTACCTATCTATTTTAAGACCATTATTTCACATGGAAGATCGATCGAAACTGAATGTTAATTCCAAACAATTTTATTCATAGTTAATAATTCAACTTTTGACATTTTCCCTAAAAATTTTGTTTGTAAGCATGAATAAAAATCTAGTTTTAATTAGTTCTATTGGTTTGTTTTTAGCAGATGTTCGCAATCCTCCAAGCATCCTTTTTTAGCATCTCACATTGTTTGCATGAGGCCATGCAAAACCTCAGGCATGGGGGAGTGGTTGTTGAGACAGTAGTAGTTAGGTTTATTTTCTAATAAAATGGAAGTGGAAACAAAATCAATGGTTAGTTTGGTTCCAAAACGAGGAGGATTTTGAATCTCCACATGTGGTCATCCAGCTATAGAGCACCTTCTTGTTACCGAGACATTGAATTTGTTTTCCTTATTTTCTGACACTTCCACTGCAAATTCAAAGTTCCTATATGAAGTGTTGGTACATGGTTTTTCAGTTGAATCAAATCACAGGTCCTCTTCCAGAATACCAGAAAACACCAGCTACTTCTACAAAGTGAAACCTACAAAGTTTTAGTCTACAAATCACTACCACCAGGTATTGTGTCAAATCCTCCATGAGTACCGGAATACAATGTTTGCCTCTGTGCTCATCCGGTACTAGACCACACCTCTGCATTCATCCGGTACTGGACAATGTTTCCGCATTCATGCGGTACTGTGGGAGGAAGTCTGTGCTCATACGGTACTAGACCACAACTCTGCGTTCATCCTGTTGAAATAATGTAACTGCAAAGAGCATTCTTATTATTATTTTATTGGTGGATTAAATCCCCATTGTGGATTAATCATGTCATTATTATTATTATTATTGTTGGATTAATCCCCATTGAGGAAGTGTATATAGAGCAACCCCAAGGATTTGAGGTTGAAGATAGGAAGTCTCATGTCTGTCGATTGAAGAAAGCCTTATACGGATTGAAGCAATCCCCCAGAGCTTGGTATGGCCGTATAGACAGTTTCTTGACGAGCTTGGGCTTTACCAAGAGTAAAGAAGATTAAAATCTCTACTTCAAGATCATGGAGAATGAACCAGTAATACTATTACTATATGTGGATGACTTATTATTAACTGGAGAAGAAAAGCTCATCGCTAAATGTAAACAGAGACTTGCCGCAGAATTTGAAATGAAAGACCTTGGCCTAATGCATTACTTCTTAGGTCTTGAGGTATGGCAGAGTCCGGAAAGAATCTTCCTTAACCAGGGGAAGTACACGGTCGAAATCTTAAAGAGATTCGACATGCTAGAATGCAAGTCCATGAATACACCCATGGAAGCAAAGTTGAAGCTGTTGGTCGATACTTCGTCAGATTTGATAGATGTCACTTTGTACAGACAAATTATTGGGTCGCTGATGTACCTGACGAACACCAGACCAGACATCTGTTTTGCAGTGAACACCTTGAGTCAATTTCTGGTAGAGCCCAGACGTGTTTATTTAGTGGTTGCAAAACATGTGATGAGGTACCTTAAAGGTACAATGGATTATGGTATCAGCTATGATGGAGATCATGACTTCACACTGAGTGGATATACTGATGCAGATTGGGCAGGAAGCGTTGCTGACAGAAAAAGCACTTCCAGATGTTGTTTGAGTTTGGGATCAGCTATGATCTCTTGGCAGAGTAGGAAGCAATCCAGTATTTCTCTCAGCACAGCAGAAGCAGAGTACATTGCCGCATGTTCTGCTAGCTGGGAAGCTATATGGCTTCGAAAGTTGCTGACAGGCCTATTTGATTTGGAGATGAGAGCAACCACAATTCTATGTGACAATCAAAGTTGTATTAAAATGACAGAGAATCATGTGTTCCACGACAGGTCGAAGCACATAGAGATCTTCTATCATTTCATCCGCGACATGGTACAGAGAGGAGCCTTGAAGCTCCAGTACATTAGCACGGATGAACAGGTTGATGATGTGATGACTAAGCCTCTATCTCGTGTAAAGTTTGAACACTTTTGAGATAAGCTTGGTATTGTCCGAAAGGACCTTCCCTGAAAGGGGGAGTAGATGTATTCCTTGCTTCTGACCTCACTGTTAGACATAAATCAAGATGAGTCATGCTTCTGACCTCGCTGTTAGATGTAAAGCATGACGTCGTGTGATCCTTGCTTCTAACCTCGCTGTTAGACGTAAAGCAAGATGAGTCATGCTTCTGACCTCGTTGTTAGACGTAAAGCATGACGTTGTGTGATCCTTGCTTCTGACCTCGTTGTTAGACGTAAATCAAGATGAGTTATGCTTCTGACCTAGTTGTTAG
>ML810257.1:95031-152526 GCA_009831015.1 Picea engelmannii
TGAACCATATGCTCTATATGTGGGGATAAGAATAGTCAAAGAGCATAACATTTCTCATATTTCAATCTTTGGTGATTCTATGTTGATAGTTAAAGCAATTCTCAAAAAACAAATAGTGGAGAAAAACCTTTTAAATGGCATCCTTCAACGAATCAGGACTATTGTTGAAAGCTTTGTAGAAATTAATCTCTTCCATATCAAGAGATATCTCAACCTCCTTGCCGATATTTGGGCTAAGACGGATCGAGAATACGCAAAGGTGAATTTGGAACAAATGGAGTAAGGGGGGAACTCCCCATCCCTTAACTCGTTACTGCTCAAGTATTTGCCCCAATAGATAGCTAATGTATTTTAAGATATTTTGGTGCCTAGGGAAGTTTTGTAAGGATGTATACATTCTAGATGATCATAGACAAGGTCCGGAGAGGGTGAGAAAAATTGAAATTTATGTCAAAATACTCCAAATTCTTCGGTGATATGCCTTGATTGTAGACTGGTTTGATGTTGTTAGCTTTGGCGCAACCTATTAATACAATTCTTCTACAGTTTATGTTTAAAAAAAAACAATTACATGGAACAATAAACAAGTCGGAATACAGATCAAAACAGTTTAGGTAATTGCAACTAAATAAATATCAGCTTAAAATACAATAAGAACATTTTTAAATAGACAGGTTACAATAAATTCCTGCACCTGGATTTTGGATGAAAGTAGAAATGAGGGGAAGTTTTTTTCCTCGCGGTGGAAGGTAGGGACTAAGAATGCATATTATATTAGATTGATATTCCAGAAATTACACAAGACTCGTACTTGATAAAAGATTAGCCCTGCACAATTTATTAGCAATGGCTAAACAAATGTGATTTCTTTGTTGATACCATGTACATGTAAGAAAAGGGACAAAACTCTAACTAGACACATTGCAAATGAGACTATTTGCCCAAAAAATTCACAACCCTGCAACTGCCACAAGTGATCACAGAAGGCCCATAAGCTAAGTGCCTATTGGATACAAGAAAAACATGTTTCAGAAAAATACTAGAAAACCTGTGAGCTATTCTTAAAATATGAATGCCATGGCATATGACATTCTAAAGTCCCACTCTACTATTGTACAAATTCGTATAATACAATATATGATGGGGCATGTCAGTATCTCAGCTAGTCGTGAATCAAATCATATGTTCAAATCCAACACAATTGACCTGTATAAAGATTCATTTGTTGGTGTTAGAACAAACAACTTTATTCATAGATCAACAAGAGAAATTAGATTGTCACAACATATATCAATCTCTAAAAACAAAAAATGTAAACATATATCAATTCAAGGCAAATGCAATTGCTCACCATAAAATTGTTCCAAAGAGATATTTGATCATCAATATAAATTTCATTAAAACATGCATTTACAAAGAACATTACCTGCCAGCGTAGTGAAAAGACTATGAAATCAAAATGTCGAATATGAGCTATCAAAGATGTATTCCAAACAATGGTTTTGGCTGTATAAGAATTCACTATAGAAAAAGAGATCAAATAGAGGCAGAGTCTCGTGTAGATACTATGGGATGTCCTAATCAAAAGAAATAAGTTTGAGAGCACTAGAGCTTCAYGGTTTTCAACAACATCAACATCATTATCAAGAATATATTGATGATGTGGACCTCAATTCATAGTTTCCCAATTTTAGATTTTGAGTTAATGAGGCAAAGGGATAAAACATAGCATTGCACTTGTGTAAGGTACCTACATTCTCATTGTAGCTTGGAAGACAAGGCTATGTCCAAAACATCCTATATTTCAGTGATCTATAGAGTTTGGTGTAGTTAACAACAAAAACACAATAGCAACAAGGATTGAAATGACAGATTTTATTTTGGAATCCAAGAAATCTGTTAAGTTTGAAAGGGAAACAAAGAATGAAATAAAGATGGAAGATGTAGAAAAACAATGCCAATAATTCCAATCTAAACAAAGATACAGAACAATCTATATGATATAAAATTTAAGAAGTTAAAAATGCAAACTAGAGATCAGTATAATAAACAAGGCTGCATGGCAGCGTATACCCGCCGCTATGCAGGTATAATAAAATATGCATAGAATGAAGCACAACAGATGCAAAGAAGAGCTCTAATATATATGTACACTAAATGCAAGGGAAGTGTAGAGATTGCACATCGACTGTTTGACAAAATTCTTGAGAGAAATGTTATTTATTGGAGTGCAATGATGGCAGGGTATGTCCAGATTGGGAAAGCTAATGAGTCATTGGCACTCTTTAATCAAATGCAACTTGCAAACATGAAACCCGACGTAGTGACCATTGTAAATGTGCTCCCTGCATGTGCTCACTTATCAGCTCTGTAACCAGGCAAGTGTCTCCGTGGTTACATAATCAGGAGTGGATATGAATCAGATATGTTTGTTGGGAATTCCTTAATTGACATGTATGCCAAGTGCGGGAGTATAGTGCTTGCGAATCTTATGTTTGACAAAATGATTAATAAAGACCTGATCTCATGGAATTCAGTGATTGTTGGGTTTGCAATGCACGGGCAAGGTAAAGATGCCCTCTCTTATTTTTTCCGAATGTAGCAGTCAAACATAAAACCAAACCACATTACCTTTGTCTGTATTTTGTATGCTTGCAGTCATGCAGGCATGATGGAAGAGGGATTGCAATATTTTGTTCTCACGAATCAAAAGTATTACATAAAATCTAAGATGAAGCACTATGCATGCATGGTTGACCTTCTTGGTCGTGTTGGGAAATTGAGTGAGGCAGAAGAGTGCATTATAAATATGCCAATAGAACCTTGTGCTAGTGTGTGGGGGGGCTTGCTTGGTGCCTTGGTGAAAACTAGTGTGTGATAGCTTTCTCTCTTGCACAAGAACAAGCGCATCTCGAGCAACATCATTACACCATGGGGGAAAGATAGTGCATGCTAGATTTCCATCTTGTAAAAGCACAAACACATCTCGAACATCATTCCACCATGGGGGGAAACTAGCATGTACTATCTTTCCCTCTTGCATAAACATAAGCACATCTCGAACAACATCATTCTAGCATGAAGGAAGGCTTTCCCATGCTAGCCTTCCCTCTTGCATAATCACAAGCACATCTCGAACAACACCATTCCATTGTGGAGGAAAGCTAGTGTATTCTAGTGTTCCCTCCTCCACAAGCACAGATTTTCTCGACCAACACCATTCCACCATGGAGGAAAGCTAATGCTTGCTAGCTTTTCCTCTTGCACAATCACAAGTGCATCTTGAACGTGATTCCACCATGGAAGAAAGCTACTACATGTTAGTTTTCCCTCTTGCAAAGCACAAGCGCATATCAAGCAACATCATTCCACCATAGGGGAAAGATAGTGCATGATATCATTCTCTCTTCCACAAGCACAACGACACCACAAACAACATCATTCCACCATGGGGGAGACTAGAATGTTCTAGTTTTCCTTGTTGCACAAGCACAAGCACATCTCGAACAACATCAATACAAAGTGGGGGAAAGCTAATGCATGTTAGCTTTCCCTCTTGAAAAAACACCAATGCATTTTGAACAACATCATTCTGTTATGGGGAAAAGCTAGTGTGTGCTAGTTTCTCCCCTTACACAAGCACAAGCACATCTCAAACAACATCATTCCGCCATAAGGGAAAGCTAGCACAACTAGCAAGTGTTAGCTTTCCCTCTTGCACAAGCACAATCGCAAGCACATTTTGAACATCATTCCATCATTGGAGAAAGCTAGTGTGTGCTAGTTTTCCATCTAACATAAGCACAAGTGCAAGCGCATCTCAAACAACATCATTCCACCGTGGGGGAAAGCTAGTGTGTGCTAGATTTCCCTGTTGCACAAGCACAAGCGCATCTCAAACATCATCCTCTTCAACAAGTACAAAAACGTCGGAAACAACATCATTCCACCTTGGGGGAAGCTAGCACGTCCTGCTATCTCTCTTTCACAAGCACAAATGCATCTCGAAAAACATCATTCCATGTTGGAGAAAGCTAGTGCATGCTAGATTTCCTTCTTCCAAAACCACAAACGCATCTTGTACAACAACATTCCACCGCGGGGAAAAGCTAGCATGTGCTACCTTTCCCTCTTTCACAAACACAAACGCATCTCAAACATGATTTTAGCATGGAGGAAAGCTTGCACATGCTAGCCTTCCCTCTTTCATAAGCACAAGTGCATCTCAAACAACATCATTCCACCGTGGAGGAAAGTTAGTGTGGGTTAGATTTCCCTCTTGCACAAGCACAAACACATCTTGAACAACATCATTCCACTATGGGATAAATCTAGAGTGTTGTAGCTTTCCCTCCTACACAAGCATGAGCGCATCTCGAACATCATCCCACCATGGAGGAATGCTAGTGTGTGCTAGCTTTCCTTCTTGCACAAGAACGATCACATCTCAAACAACATCATCCCACCATGGGGGAAAGCTAGCTCGTGTTAGGTTTTCCTCTTGCACAAGCATGATCTCATCTCGAACAACGTCATCCACAAGCACGATCTCATCTCAAACAACATCATCCCACCATCAGGGAAATCTAGCACGTGTTAGTTTTCCCTCTTGCACAAACATGAATTCATCTCAAACAACATCATCCCACCATGGGGGAAAGCTAGCATGTGCTACCTTTTCCTCTTGCACAAGCACGAGCTCATCTCGGACAAGCATCATCCCACCATGGGGGAAAGCTAACGCATGCTAGCTCTCCCTTTTGCACAAGCACGAGTGCATATTGGACAACATCATCCCACCAAGGGGGAAAGATAATGTGTGTTAGCTTTACCTCTTGGAAAAACATGAATGTATCTTGAACAACATCATTCCACTGTGGGGAAAATATAGTGTGGGCTAGCTTTTCCTCTTACACAAGCATGACCACATTTCGGACAATATCATTCCACCATGGGGGAAAGATAGCATGTGCTAGCTTTCCCTCTTTCACAAGCATGAGCGCATCTCGAACAACATCATTCCACAATGGGGGAAAGCTAGTGCATGCTAGCTTCTCCCTCTTGCACAAGTGCAAGTGCATCTCAGACAACATCATTCCACCATGGGGGAAATCTAGCGCATGCTAGGTTTCCCTCTTAGAAAATCACAAGAGCATCTCGAACAACATCATTCTATCGTGGGGGAAAAATAACGCGTTCTATCTTTCCCTCTTGCACAAGCATGAGCACATCTCAGACAACATCTTTCCACCATGGGGCATGCTACCTTTCCCTCTTGCATCATCATGAGTGCATCTCAGACAACATCATTCCACTGTGGGGGGAAGCTAGTGCATAACATCATTCCACCATGGGGGTCCACTAGTTTTCTCTCTTGCATAAGCATGAGAGCATCTCGGACAACATCATTCCACTGTAGAGAAACTCTAGCGTGTAACATCATTGCACCGTGCGGGAAATCTTGCATGTGCAAGATTTCCCTCTTGCACAAGCACGAGCACATCTCGAACATCATTCCATCGTGGGGGAAAGCTAGTGCATGCTAGATTTCCCTCTTGCACAAGAACAAGCACATCTCAGACAACATCATTCCAATGTGGGGGAAAGATAGCATGTTCTAGGTTTCCCTCTTTCACAAGCATGAGCACATCTCAGACAACATCATTCCACCATGGGCGAAAGCCAACTTTCTTCAGAAGAAGAGAAGCCTGATATTATAAAAGACTCCTCGAAAACTAAAAAAGTAGCTCAAGCCATACCTATAGCACTGTTACCTCATTCACCTTGGCAATTGGAAATTCACAGTTCATTGTTACCTTATTCACAGTTCCCAAGGCATCTTCATCTATCTCGAGGCAGTTAATGGTTCCCGAGGCATTGGTCAAAATATTTTGGGGTTACTTCTTCATTCTTTGGGCTTCTCTTGTCATGCCACATCCTAGTTTCTTGAGCACTCACCTTGTTAACCATTTGGAGGCATGTGTCATTTGATTTGATGGGACGTCCATCTTGGAGGATGCATTACCTAATCATGGGGACTTCTTTTTTTGGCACATGTGGACCTATTAGATTGTCCCTTGACTTGGGGTGAATGATAACATGATTTAAGGAGGGTTGTAGCACACCTTAAACACCTCACACATGACTTCTTGGATCTGATCTTGAGGAGTCGTCGACACTTGAGGGGTTTTCTCATGATTTGTAGGGGGTTTGACATTGGAGCTTGCATGTCCACCTTGAAGGAGACTTGGGAGTATTTCATTGCACACTTTGTGGAGAATGGTTGAGGATCCACCTACTTGGAGGCTATACGTTGGACATTTGACTCACCTTCTTCTCTTGTTGATGGAGACATCCCTCTTTCATGGGGCTTTTTCATTTGAATTATTGTACACGTGGCTTGACCACCCCATATTTTATGTATTTTATACTAGATAGTTGGAGGAGAATAATATCTTATGGCTCTCTAGGCTAGATCTAAAGATCTCACATGAGATATTGATATTTTGATGTAAAGCAAAAGCATGCTACACATAATTAGCATGCAACAAAATTAGAAAAGTTTTTCTACTAAAAATAGCAAAGTTGCTCCAAGTAAAAAATATTTGCTAACATTATGGATATTTCCAATCAAGTTTTAAATAGTTTGGCGATTCAGCTCGTTTGAAGCTAATCAATATTGCAAGTTAAATGGAGTTTCCATTATTTAATATTATGGATAAGTTTCAGTCCTATTTTAACTATTTTGCAATGTGGAGGTTATTTGCAAATTGCTTACTTGTTTTCATACTTGTCTCTCCCCTCACATGTGATAAAATGCAAGATTAAATTGATGTCTAATGTCGAATTCAAAAATATATGATCTATCAATTTCTTGCTTAGATTAATCTGACTTGAAGCTGTTCATAAATGATCTGATACATCATACACCTTCTGGTCAAGAAAGTGAATAAGCAAGTTATGCAGAGACAAACCTATCCATGTGCAAGACAATCCAAATGGTGTGATAATCAACTTCTAATGTACCAGTGTTACTTTTGTTTCAAAAGAGAAACTTTTGTGTGCAATGTTAATGTTCTTAGTGAAAGTTCATGTGTCTCTCTACTTTGTGTGAAATATTAAACTCTGTAATTTAATTTCTCTAGAACCAAGCTCAAACCTATAATAATTTGTCTCATGCTGTGACTTACCCTCTAGATTGTCAATCGAAAGCATATAAATTTCCTAGGGCCTGTTATTATGTCCACCCGTCGTTATTGCTATCATTCCATTTGGTCCAGCTAACTGGAATTTTTTCATTTTTATGTTTGTGACTAAGATCTTTAACTTATGCTCTTGGTACTTACTGTTGATTTATTCCAATTCCCAATAGAATGTTTACCTTATCAATGTAAACATTTGGGTTCACAATCAATATCAACCATGGATGAAAAACTAAAGAAATTTTTTGTAGTATCTTCAAATGCATCTTCTAAGGAAAACTTTATCACTATCATGTGCCTCCAACAATCGCTGCTCCAGGATAACTGTGACCGGAACTCAATAGAATAAAAACTTAAACTTCATGAAAGCCAATTTTTGTTTAGCGGAAGTTGAACGATTCAGGAAGAAGATTAAAATTGCAGACATAATTTGGAGCTGTGATTGACAATCATCTTAAACAATATTGGCTTGCAGATCTTATGGGTGATGCAAATAACCTCCATAAAACTTGAACACTTTCCCATGACTAAGAAAATGTAGTATTTTGGAGTTGTATACCAGGTTAATTTCACACAGGCTTGCAAATTTCTTGTGCAGTGGGAATTCCCATGCTCAAGGTGACCATTTTGTTGCTCTTGTTGTTCAAATTAACTAGTATATTTATGTTGACCACGCTCAATGAGAAGTGACAGCCCAATGACATGAACTTATGGAGATATCATGAAATATTAATGGGGCAAAATCTATAAAATCAAAACATTATAATATTTGTTGATGTGACGTCACTAGAGCATATTCATGGTATAGCTCGGGACAAATGTAGAATTTGCTAGGAGCAGAGAACTGGAAACAATCAATAGCATGCTCTCAGAACAAAAATTATCGACACAACTTGACTGGAAAAAGCATTCAGCAAGGTCCATTATTTTATGAATAGTTACATTTATTCTTGAACAATTAGAAGACTTTTGTTCCTTTTGGAAGTAAATAGACCTATTTCCTCTTTAGAAGAATTGCCTTTAGGGGGAGATCTTGGTAAAATATGATCTGTCATGACTCCCTCCAGAGAACTGTTGTTCAAACCATCTATAATATAGATCTTTCAAACAAGTTCATTTTTGTTCTATTTTGTTAATTTATTCATTGCTCATTTTATGGATGAAATGACTCATATATAGCTATAATTGGTCTATGTTTTTCTTGCTTCAGCTGATGATTGTGGAAGCTATTGGAAGCTATTTTGATGGAAGTTTTACACATTGAGGGAGATGTGTAATTCTTTTCTTGTTCAACATGGAACTATTCTATTTTCCATATTTTTTTTTGTTACAAATCTCCAATTTCTGAGAATATTACTACACATTTGGTTCGAGGATAAATATTTGTTATATCCCGTATCTAATTTTGGAGGGTTTGATGTTTCAAAAATTATATAATTGACCCTATGAATTAGTAATTTATACTCCCAAATTTAACCATCTCTTCATTGATAGATCATATAATGATAACAAAAGTGATAGCTGGAATGATATGCACTCTTCTCTATCTGAAGCTATGGTAATGCTCATTTTAAGAGGAGGAATAATTGACTTTAATAGAGCTTGTGAACAGGCTCAGATTCTGGAAAGAAATTTAAAAAGATACCTTATTGAACTATTCAATTCAGATTTCCAAAATACTGAGTTGGCTTCAGACAATTTTGTAGAATTGCTTGAAAATGAAATTGTAAATCAGATCAAAGATTTGTGTTTCGAAATGATGTTTTTGCAGTATAAAATGAACAATCAAAATGGTGTACAAACTAACAAGTGGATAGGAATTATGCGCAAACATCGGATTAGTTTGAAACCAAGAAGAACATGGATGTCTGTTAATCCAATTATACACCCGGTTATGAAAATTACTCATCCAACACATTTATGATTGGAGAATTCCATACGCCTACCTCGTGTTTTTTTTTAAATCCTAAATCTACAATTTTAGAGACAAATTACAGCCTAGATTCATCTAATTTCTCAATCAATGAACATACTCTCCATACTTTCAATCACTTTCCATTCCCGAATTCTGAAGTAAGCTCAGACTGAAATTTCAAGTTATGATGATATTGAAGTTGAAAGCACTAAGATCTTTTCCATCGACCATTTCCCAGAAAAATAAGAAGATGCATGTATGAGAAACCTTGCATATTCTTCTACTGAAAATACATATACACCAGCCTGTTTGAACAGTAAAAAGGAGGTAGGTGTAGATCTTTTTTATAAATAATCTCCTAGAAATGTTTGCTTGAACATTGAATGATTTGTTGGGTTCACAATTTCTTGTCATATGTTTCTATGTCCATATATCCGTCTTTTTAAGCATCTACTAGACTTGCATGCATGGAAGTGTGTTTACAAGGTTTTTTGGGGTAAAAGGATGTCTTGGTAGGGTGTTGTCAATAAAATGGAGTTGTTATATACCACTTACATGAATTCCTAACAGTATCGCAAGCCCTGAAATGCAAACTTTAGAGCTCAGCAATTTTGATCTGAGCTTACATACTACTTTCACGGGTTGATCCTACAAAAAGTTCTCTTAAATAATACCAGTGTGTGATGCAACAAAATTTCAATGTATTTAAGTGTTACTTTTTAAACTGTAAGGCTACTGATAAGAAACTTTTTCATATGCATATTGGGTTTTCCGATTCATTGGACTATTGATTGGACCTGAAATGTGTTTGAATAAATAATTAAAAAGGGAAAATCTATTGTGATTTCACAAATCTCAATATTATGTCAATTTCAAACGAATACATACTTTGGATACTCGAGTGCCAGGGGATTGAATATTGGATAGTTGATACACATTTCTGATCAATCTTATCTTCTCTTACAGACAACCCAACGTCGGTTTACCGAGTCTTACACATGCATCCACCAATAGTTTCCCGAGTGAGCAGCTTGTCCTGAACCAACAGATCTGGTTGACCGAGCAAAGAGCACTGGATCCAAAGAGTTTTGTTTTTCACTTCGATAATTTCCTTACCTTTCATATAATATTGTATAAAAGGAGGGAGATGGAAAATAGGTTTTGTCTTCAGTTCGATCAGACAAAAAATAGTATATCTCGTCCCAGCTTCCCACTAACGATTCTGATAACCCATGGAGAGGGAGAAATGGTGGAAATCGTGTGCAGGGTTTAGGAAAAATAGGTCTGGGGGGTTGTCCAACCGTGGTGAAGCGGGAAAGAGGAACCCCAAATTGATTGCAAACTTTATATAGTTTGCACCAAAAACCCCACACACTTCACCGGTATCCCAATACCATATTATACAATATTTTATTAAAACCCCATCTACCTTTATTTCTTATTTTATTGCTTATTTTAGAAAAAATACCTTTACCTTTATTGTTTGCTCAATATATTGAGTAGGATTGTATTTAATATTTAATACCTCCATATGAACTCAAAATACCTTTACCTTTATTGTTTGCTCAATATATTGAGTAGGATTTTACTTAATATTTAATACCTCCATATGAACTCATGTGATAAAGTATTGTTTATTAGTTGAGTCTCGTGCTCCACACATCTTCAACCTCCAAGTCATTTCCTTTGAAGTATGCAATTTTGAATGAATATATTTGTATCAATAAGAAGAGTGGAAAGTCCCATCCTCATTTTCAACATTATTGCAAGGGGGTGGTGGAGGGGAGTCAACATTATCTCTCCTTTGTAAATTCCTTCATACATAAATTTGAGGTCATTACACTACTTCAAAAGCTAATTCCATGTTGTTTAAGATCAATCATTGGTAATCCTAGTTGTTTTTTTCTCATTTCCCTTGTTGTTTTCCTGACTTCAACATATTGTGAACCAAGGCATCATCGGATAATGTTAGGATGTTGTGAACTAATGCATCATTGGCATCCCTTGTTCATTTGTATCTCCCTAAAGGACACATTTACCTATCGTTTGTAGTGATGTCATATAACGCCCCCCTTCAAAGGATTTCCAAACCCATGAAAAAAAGACAATACCTAAGTTCAAAATAATCAATACAAATTTGAATCCATTAAACTCTAAAGATTTTGAATTCACAAATGCATATAAGTAAATAATGTAGTGGAAATAAGCATGCATAAGCTCATTTAAAATAAGGAATACATTTCAATTTCATTCAAAAGAAAGGATTAAACTTAATCACAAAGTTATAAATAAAGATTTTATTGTAAAGATTGAACATTTATCTTTTCACCGAGATTATTCAAGAAACTAGCTACGTACAAGCAATTTTCCACATGGTCATAAGCATCCATTGTAGATAATTGCCCCAACCCGAGACATGAGCCCTCCAAGGAAAAAAAACTATAGACTTACGGGTTACTTGCCCAACCCAATTGCTCTCAAGCTCAACAAATTGTTCATAACTAAACCTTTCAAGTAACCATCCAACCTTCAAACATTTATGGCATTATCATCCATTGCCCACACAACACAACGGGAATTAAGAGACAGATCGATATCATCACAAATCCAGACTCTAGATCAGTATGGACCTGTAGGACCTTCCCCCATCCCACAATATTTCAATGACATGACCATATTAGATCCCTCCCTAGGATCCAAGTGAGATCCCCTAGGCCTTAGCAACAAACTACCTCTTATGGAAAATAGTGTAGTGGACAATCCAAGCATCCCAACAGTTCTCCCTATGGACATCATACTATACTAACCTATCTCATTACTGAATAGTAGGAGAAATGGGTCTTTTCCATGACCAACCTATCTCATTACTTTTGGTTCTTCTTGTTCCTGGAGCTTCTAAAGGAGGCTTTAGAAGTTGGTTTATGATATATTCTGAGGCGGTGTCCATTTGCTATCAGGGGAGTACGTGCCTCATCTATTGTTACCTATCTAACAGTCCCATTGTCAAATACCTTTTCAACTTTGTATGGCCCCATCCACCTTGAGCAGAGTTTTTCCTTGAAATCCTTGAATCATGAATCATAGAGTAATGCCCAATCCCCCTTTTGAAATGTCTTCTTTTTTATAAACCTGTCATGCCATCTAACACATTGGTCCTGGATTGTAGCAGTATTCTGGACAGCTACTAATCAAATTTCATCTAGATCATTTAGCTGCTCCACATGATGTTTTTGGGCTTTTGAAAGATCCAAACCTACTTCCAGGTCTGTTCTAAGTGTTTTAATTTCGAACTCTATGGGGAACAAAGGAGATTTTCCATAGACAAGCTCATATGGAGAAAAATTTGTTGTATTTCGTCAAGTTGTCATGTATGCCCACAATGCTTCAGGCAGCTTTTCTGCCCAATCTCGACGATGACTTGCTACAGTTTTTGTGAGGATATTTTCCAGTACCTTATTTGTGCTCTCGACTTGACCATTTGCCTGGGGATGATAAGGAAATGTTATCCTGTGCTTGATACCATATTTCTTCATTAACCCTTATATCATATGTGATGTGAATTGTGCTCCTCCATCTGAGACTATTTCCCTAGGGGCTCCATATCGAGAAAAAATTTCTTCGAATTTGAAGTTTGAAATAGCCTGCTCAGTTTCTTTTATGACTGCCTTCACCTCAACCCACTTTGTTACATAATCTATGTAGACCATAATATGAACTTTCTGTTGTGAGGGGGGATTGAATGGTCCCACGAAATCAATGGCCCATTTTTCAAAGGGCTCAAGGGCTACCTGGGGGTTCAAGGGAATTTCATCTTCTTTACCAGGCTTCCCCATTCGTTGGCAGCTATCACACCCCCGGACATACTTCCTTGAATCTTGAAAAACAGTGGGCCATTAATACCCCATTTGCAACACTTTGTGACCCGTTCGTTTATCTGCAAAATGGCCTCCATAGGGACCATCATGAGAAGCCTTCAAGACATCATAAATATCATCTTCTCCTATGCAACGTCGGATTTGTTGGTCAGGCCCAATGTAAAAGAGGAATCCCTCAATCCATGTGTAACGGGCACTGTGATGGATGATCTTCTGTCGTTCCTTGTAAGGAAAATGTTGAGGCACCTTTCCTGTAGCAAGATAGTTAGCAATATCTGCATACCATGGAACATGAGTAGAAATTGCAAAAAGATGTTCATCTGGAAAACTATCTTCTACAGGTTTCCCTTGTGTATCATTTTCTAATCTAGACAAGAAATCTGCAACTACATTATCCTTCCCAGGGTGATCCACGATGGTGATATCAAATTCTTGCAATAATAATAACCATCTCGTGATCTGACCCAGGGTTACAGGTTTGTTCATGAGATACATGATGGCTACATGATCCGTGTGCAAAAAAGTGGGATAACCTGTAATATAATGTCATAATTTATTAACATCATAAATGACTGCTAAGAATTCATTTTCCATTACCATATAATTTAGTTCAGCTGGAGTCAAGTTCTTGTTGATATAGTATATTGTGTATGGTTTCTTGTCCTCCTGTTGTCCCAAAACAAATCCCACTGCCATGTGAGAAGCGTCAGCTGAAATATGAAACAAAAGCTTCCAATCTAGTTCTCGAAGTATCGGAGCCTTACAGACTAGTTCTTTGATTTGTCTAAACACGGTCTCACATTCATCTATCCACACGAATTCTACATCTTTGGTTATTAACTGAAAAAGAGGGTGTGCTATTTTAGAAAAAAATTCTATGAAATGTCTGTAATAGCCTGCATAACCAATGAAACTGCGTACATGTGTTGGTGTCTTAGGTGTAGGAAAATGCAGTATTACCTCTACCTTGGCAGGATCAACTCGGATCCCTGATGCTTAAAGTAAGTGTCCCAACACAACCCCTTCTTCCATGAGCATGTGACACTTTTCCATGTTATGAGCATGTGACACTTTTCTAGGAAGATTGTATTGTATAGCAGGTTACTTAAAAGAGAACTTAAGGAGCTTAATAAAGGTGGAACTTCAGGGAATGTTGATCGAGTGAAGAGTATCATCAATTTTGAAATTTTGAAGATCATTGTTGCATGAGGACATGCAATGACTTAAGCATGGGGGAATGTTTAGTCTCCATTTTGACACCTCTATTACCCTATATTATCCTCTATTTGAGTCAATTTTACCTATGCTATGTATATCTAATTGACTGTTTCCTCCATAAATACACTTGATGACCTTGTCCATATGCATAGAGAGGTAACTTATGATTAAGGCATGATTTGTTTATTTTTCTTGAGTTAATTCGATTAAATGATTGATTATGTATGATCCTAATCACTTGACTCTTAAGAAGCATTGATTTGGTACCTCACTATTCTGGTACTACAACTATAGCGTGATCCGGTACCCAGACTATTCTGGTACTACAACTATGGCGTGATCTCATACCTAGTCAATTCTAGTACCAAGGCTCCACCTATTCCAGTACCAAGGCTTCACCTATTCCAGTACCGCACAACATTGATCTAGTACCAACATACTCAGCAATGCATCCGGTACTAATCTTGCACCTGATCCGGTACTGCCTGGGTGCCTAATCTGGTACTCATGGTTGCAACTTTGTTCGTCCGGTACCAAACCCCTATTTCCAAAATTCACCTGTTGAATGAGTATGTTGATGGAGATTCCAAGAAGTCAGTTGGATTGAAGTCTCTAAAGTATTTTTTGAGATCACGATAGACTTCATCACTCATGCACTTAGTGTCATGAGGATGAAGTCCATCCCTCGAAATTTTATATGAATTGCCAATTTTAATATTTTAAAAACTATTTGATAATTATCCTTAGATCTTGATAGTAACCTTCTTTATAAGGGATGTTGTATATTTGATAGAATAATAAGAAGGATGTAATGAAGAAAGTAGCAAGAACATGATGATATATATTTCCATAAGGTACGAGGTGATGAACTGCTGATTCAATTTACAAGTTGAAGGAATACAAATGATCTGTTGTGAAATTCATGAGTATGATTATAACGTTTCAGTTTGCTAACTCTTTAGAGGTACCTTGTTGGTTCGGCAAGGGCCCACCGCCCCAACCAAGGTAAACCTCCCTGCACATGCTTTGTGTGATTGTGTGAGTGTGCACATTTAACAGTTGTGTGTTGTCAATGATTTCAAATACATTTTAAATTTCAACATAGAATCACTTGCTTTTGAATCAGTGTGATTAGTTAGACATTGGACAGAGTAGATAGTTTCCTTTCTACTTCTGCAGGTTAACATTTAATTGATAAGAATCTGATGTGTGGGATTGCTAAGCAAACAAATGTTATTATTTTGATTTTGTGATTGTGGTGTTCTTAGTGGGTACAGGAACAATAGGACTTCATCTCTTACCTTCATGTTCCATAATGAAGCCTCTCAATCATGTTGGTTGTTTTCTTTACTAAAAAGGTTTGATTGAATAGAATTGAGTTATGATTTGAATTATGTCTAAGAGTGACTAAAAGTTGATTGTTGATTACTGTTTTCCATTGCTACAGGGAACAAGATCTTAAGTTCATATCTTCATTTCATGAGCCTGTAATGAACAACCTTGTCACCTGAAAAAGAGCCTTTTCAATTGAGTGTTTTCTTGAGAGTTTTACTATGAGCTTTATCTTTTGTTATCGTTGAAGTGTGCCCAGAATTTATTGTTAGTTTTTGTTAAGAGTAGTAGCTACAGATAACTAAGTCAAAGTCCATCTTTCCACTTCATGATCTTGTAAATGGACAAGTCATTATCTGAGCAATATCTTTTGAATGCATGATTGTTAATATTGTGTTTGCAAGTTTTGTTTTCTGAATGTTATTTGAAAAAAGTGTGAAAACAGAGCATCTTGTTATAGATTGTTTCTTGATTGAGCTATACTCATCAAACATAGGAACCTATTTGTTATCGACACATATGGTGCATCAACTCTACTGATTATGAATCTCGATCGATAATTTATGTTTGGTAATATATTATGCATATAATTTCACCAACAGTTCCCCCGCCACCAAACTAATGCTAAGGTTCAGAAATGATCTATCTCCTAATTATTTACTACCTTGAGACAACTCCCCGGCAATGGCGCCAAAAATTATGGTTGTTCTATATGCACTAAATCTCTCAATTAAATTGTCAACCCGAGGTAAGTAAACTTAGAGTTGTAGCACTATATGTGCCAAGGCAGAAAATCTAGAGGAAGTATGATCTAACTAAGGAGATGGTTTATCTAAGGATTATTCTACTTAAGAAAAGACTATTAATTAGCAAACCCTATGAAAGAACTTTGAACTATTTACCCTAAGCAACTTTAAACAATGGATCGATGGACTATTCCTAAAGAAGCAAATAAAAACCCTACTTTGAACCAGTTAACCTATTGAATCTAATGAGCAAAAACAAGTAATCTATTCAATCTAATGAGCATCAGCAAATAAGCAACTAAGAAATCAAACAACTAACCTAGTAAAACTTATTCAGCAAGTAAACTAATCAAAACTATTCAGCAAGTAAACTATATACTTAAGATAAAACTCATAATCATTTCTAATCTACAAAGGGGAATCTTAACCTACTTAATCAAAGGCATCATGACAGTATTTAGAAATTAATCAAGCTACTCTTAATTTGCAATAACAAGAAACTTCAAAGATGATGATTATGTCTTCGGTGCCTAATAACATCACGATGGCATCTAACGATTAGTGATAGCTCAAGAGGAATGAATCCAATATTAACTTCTATGGAGAAATGAAAAGTATGAATCAAGCAATCTAACAAAATATTAGCCATCATAGAAGAAATATTAACTATCCTGAAAATCCATGTGATCTCTCAATTTCATGCATCAATCATCGATGATAAGAAAACACTATTATACTTAATTTAAATGTACTCTTATACTAACTCAAGTAATTTTGCAAGATTATAAACTCGTAACTAAAATCTTAATTCAAATTCAACTTCTACTTAAAATTGCTATTCAAATCTACAATTGAGATCTCCTAAATTAAACTAAGCTAATCCCATTATTAAAGACTTAGATCTCAAACTAGAATGCTTATAGAAACAGAATCCAAAACAATATCTAAAACTGGAATTTCATAATTAAACTGGGCTTAATCCTATCTTTAAAAACTTGAATTTCAAACTAACATGCTCGTAACAACATAATCCAAACTTTACTCCTATCCTAGCACACTAAGACAAGATTGATAATCAAAATAGATTCATGACAGCATGACTAAACTGAGAATTAAATCAACTAATAACACTTGCAATTATTGATCCATCGAAACTTGCAAAAGAAGCTATGTCTTAAACTAGTACTCTGTTCTAAAGACTACTCTGTTTCAACCTATAGAAATCAATTTAACTTTTAACACACCAACAAAGTTAGTAGCTTGCAAGTAATTCACTAAGAATAAAAGACACAGCATAATAGATAGCTATATCCTACAAGCAACCTGCAAAAGGGAAATTAAACAATTAAATGATGAACAACAAACACACAACATTTAAAATAATGACACATATAATTGGGAAATGAATTAAATGATAACTACACAACTGAAATATGCAATCTATCTATCTAAGTATTCACCCAGACCAGTGGTCCCCCCAACAGGTCATGGCTACTCCTCAACAGCAAATCGCAAGCTTAATCAACACGGTTCTATCATTAAATTAAAAAACACAGTCTTAATACAAGTTTGCAGAGATGTCTCAATTACACAGCGAAATGTATTCTAACAATTCTTATTTTTGGTCTGCCACTACTGGTGGTATTTATAATGATTACAATTTGAGAGGTCGACCACTGGAAGGGTCGACCTCCTCTAAAAATGGTAAATCCCATTAAATACGCTCTAACATCCTTTAGCTTCTAGAAACTGAACAAGCCACTCAACGATTAGCATAACTACTTAATCTGAGATGTCAAGAGCTCAGTAGCTGGAGGCCACAAGGGGGGAAAAAACTCGGGTCGTCAATTCACCTAGCATAGGCCGCCATTATAACAACTGCCAACTCGCCTACTCTCCAAGTGTTGGATGCAGTTTCAGATGAAGTATCGGATCGGGTGTTGGATGAAGTGTCGAACGAGCTACCGGATGGAAAATTGCATTGCGAATTTGTCATGTGACACATAGATCACGCATTAGATTATTCTAAACATTAAATCAAACTGATTCTAACCCAAAACCATTGTAAAACATCAATTACGCATACATGTTATAAAGCCATGATGAATTGATACAAAATCCTTCAAAATGGTTAATAACACATATAATATCGGTACAAAAAAGGATTCAATCATCATCATAAAACAACCAAATCACGAGCCCAACAGAAACCATATCCAAAAGAGAAGCATATGCTTTAATATTAACCAATTGATCAAGGATTTTATATTTAGAGGGAGGGAAAAAGGAATTTTACCCTTGACTATTCGAAGTCTTGACAACCTAGGAAATGGTTCCTTGGGATGATATGCTTGGAGCAGAAGTAGTGCGGGGAGAATCAATTTTTTTCCGATTGGGATAAGATTTATTTATGGTATTAACTACCATAACATTGTCAGGTTGAGCCCAATGTATAACAACAATAGTAGCGTCATTCATGTTACCGAAGATTATGTATTTAGCATTCTTTTTAACTTCATAAGTTTTTTCGTCGGGATTTTCTTCACAAAAAGTACACCAGGAATGGGACATGATAGCCTTTGTTTGAAAAGGATTATCATTTGGATTCCTAAAATCCACTTGAGAAGAGGTCTCAGTAGGAGAATAAGAGGAAGTGATTCCATTCTTTTCATAATCAATCATTCTATTGTTCATATCCTGCATAAGCTGCAGGATTGCAGACATATCGATTCATTTAACATAATCTCCCTTAGGAAGACCCGTTCTTTCTAACTGCTCCTCGTATTCAAAACAAGTTTGAAGTATGGATCCGAGATTGTCTATATCATTTTATTCCAATCTATGGTGATATGAAGAAGGTAAATCATTATAATAATGCATGAAAGCAACCTGATTCTATGGGCAGATCAATTCAAGAATTTGATTATACTACTTAGTGAAACGAAGATAGAATGATTTAATAGTTTCACTATTGTTATAAGTAATATTATTTTATTCCCTTAGTTGATCATCCAGACTTTTAGGTTGTTCATATGTATATTTAAACCAATATACCACTTCTTCCCAAGTAGAGAATAGTTTTGTTGGTAAGTCAAAAAAATCTGCAATTGCCTTCCCTTCAAGAGAATTGACAAATAAGTGCATGCAATTATTGTTGTCATTTTATCTTATATTGTGAAACAGGTTATAAAAGGCCACTAAGTGTTATATTGTAGTGATTGTTCCATTTCCCGAAAACTTAGGCAGATGATCCTTAAACTTTGGAAGAGGTTGGGCAGCTAGTGTAAGATTTAAAGGAGAAGACATGTGTCATGGACTGGTGGTAGAATATTCTTTGAATTGAGATAAGCCATATTTTTTAATGACTTCCATTGGATTGGTTGTAGAATGAATTGGAACTTCATGGCATAAAGATACCCCCAATTAAAGATGAAGCTGAGGGTTGTGAAGAAGAGGAATCCCTGGTGCCACTACCGCCACCAAAATATGTCATATTTGAGGTGAAGGAAACAACATGTAGGGTAGAGTTGGTTGAATCAGATAAGGTCCACTGAAGAGAATTTTTTCAGTTCCATGTAATAGTCTTCCTTCTTCCTATTCTAGATATAGGAATATTTTCAGGTGGCAACCCCCTTGTTCTCCAAGATATACGAGAGCTGGAGGACATAAGCAAAACTTCAATGATGAGGTTTATTTATGGGTTTCCTTTGTCAAGATTCCCACTGTTCTCGTATTCTAATATATTCATAAATTACTTCCCAAGAGTGGTGGAGTTCATCCCTAGTGTTAGTTATTTCTAAAATGATATTGAATAGGGTTAAAGAAATGCTAGTTTTATCTTCAATACCATTACCAATATTGGGTTGTCTAGTAACAAGCATAGTTACAGAATAAATCAGTTAAATCAAATAAGCACAATAAACAAAAGAAATTAATTACATAAATAAAGTACAACAACCAGAGAGATATGGAAGGATCTCCCTAGTATAGTCGCCAAATAAATGTTGAGGAAAAGGTATGAAGTACCTTACTCAATCATTTTCGAATCTTACTTGGCTAGAGTAAGATAAATGGCAATGTCACCTAGAGTTTATAGCCTTGAACAAAAAATCATTTGATTCACGAGTAATAAATACTAGGAACCAATGATGGTATTTTTGTTATTATTTAACTGTGTAAAAGAAAGTAAAAAAAATAAAAGTGTATGTACCGTGTATAAGATAAATCAATAAATGAGATGAAAATCTGTGAAAGGAACAAAATAATACACAAGTGAGACAAAATCAACAGTCCGATTTCTTTATTGATTTCATTCTGAAATACAAAAATTAATCATCTTTTCAAACACCTACGAGAATCTGTACCAAGATAAGATTTAGAAGCCTCTGATGGGAACCGTACAAAAAGACTCTAACAACAAGAAAGGATTGAGACTAAAAATACGAATCAAATTTACCACAGAAGCATCATTTATTGACTCTGCAAAATATTATTTATCAGTCATGAAACTTAATCCACAAACAAATTAGAATACACAAACTGCCTAAGATAAATGATCCACCTTTATATAACAAGTTTCTGAAGTATGTGACTCAATATTTGAATCATGCTACCTTCAATAAGACCCTGTTGTCAACAAGAGGGTTAATGATTTCTAGAAAACTCAGGATGAATGACAATGATAATCTCCCAAGTATAATAGCGGACCTTATATCAAAAAATTATTTCCTTGCTCTCTCACCCCTTGTCTCTTCCTTTGAAATGAGATTTTATCTCTTCAAAAAGAGGTTGTGGTAGTTCCAACTACCATTTTAGTTAAGTGTTAATTAACTTAACACCAATTTGAGAGAAGTGATAATAAATAATAAGGGTGTATTAAATAGTAACCAATGGGTGGGACCCCTTAACTAGTCTCTTAACAAAAAGTATTTTTAATTACGACTCCCTCCTTGTTACTCCATCATTTGATTGAAATATGTCATCCATCAAAATCCATGCAATACGTATATATATATATATATATATATATATATATATATATATATATATATATATATATATATATTCAAAATGTTTATATATATTCATAAATTCAAAATGTTTTGTCATCCATAAAACTTGTTGGTTGTCCAAAATATATATGTATCCATGTTGTCCAAAATAAAACAAAATATCCATCCATAAAACATAATTAAAACTATCCAAAAAATGCCATAATTAAAATCCATATTTATTATGAGAGGTTGTTTGCCTCTTTCCAATGCTCGTTGCTTTCTCTGACTTTTCTGTTGATTGGAATTTTGCAACAACAAGGGGTTGATTTGAACCTTGGGGATGTACTTCACTCAGGGCATGAGATTGATCATCAGTATCTCAGGCATGTGAAGTGACTGACTCTAAATATTCATTAGAGGACTTAGAGGGTGAGGTCACTTTCTTTCCTTTATCCGTCGGAAGCTTGGGAATGAAAGTCTTCAACTTCTTGTTGGAATGAGAAAATTGGACAGGGGAGATGGCATGGTTAAATTGAGAATTCTGATTCAAAGGTGGTGGAATAGGAATGGTAATGAGACAATGGGCCAGCCATGATGGTGAATTACATGTTGTTGGACAATTTATTGCCATCCATCATTGACAGGTACTTCAGGTTGAAGACAGACATGGGCAGGGACATGGACATTTGATAAACTATGGAGAGGTTGAAAAGGGGGTCTATCAGGATTGGGGTTAGGATGTATGACTCCTTGGCCAACCAAGTTAAAAACACTAGCTTGAAATAGTTGATTTATCTCTTGGGAATCAACATCGAAATGTATGGAAAACCATGGCCTTCTACAACCTCTGTGCCAAAAATTATTTTTGCCTCTGTTTCCTCTTCCTCCATCACTTCCCCTGCTGAAGAAACTCATATCTAAAAGAGAAATTCAAATAATAATATGAACAACAATTGACCAATAAATCATCAAATCCGTTGCTTAAAACAAAATTGAAACATTGGTTATTTCCATTTACACACAGGAGCACATGCAATCCATTCATAATTTTGCATAAAATAACCATAACACTTGCCAAATTGATCCATAATGCATTAGAAGGAATTTAAATGATATTGGGAGAATGGAAGGGATTGTAATGAATGTAAAGTGATTTCATGATGGGAGAATGAATATGAATATTTTTCTATACAAACATGAATATTTAATTCCAATACATCATTTACACTCACATCATCCATTTTATCATTTTCAAATTACAACCATTATGTTCTTTGTCTTCATCCAAAATTTGCCTCTTTTAATCCCTTGGCCCATCAAAACTTTACAATAACAAAACATGGGGACAAATAAAATGTTAAGGGATATTTGAGGGATTTGTAGTGTGTGTAAAATGAAACAATGAAATGGAAATGAAAATGGTCCATGTTATTTATTATACATTCATCATCATAATCAACCTATGTTATAATAAACCTCTGTTGATAACCTTTAAGCCACTAGTTGTTCTAATCAATTTTCCAAGTCAATAATATCCATACAACGACACCCAAGTTCTTATCAATATTTGTTGAAATTCCACCAAACCAAATTCATCAACCAATTCTCAACAAAATAATGCATTAGATTATGCCCTCCTAAATTAATTGTACATCATCTTGCAGGATGGACACCGACAAAAAAATTCGTTATCATGATGTTGTGACATAATTACCGAGACAAATATAGAAAACAAGTCGTGGCGGAGAAATTTCAAAAGAAAAACCATGTTTGTCTTTCATCAAGCAGAACAAAAATATTTCCGATCATCCTTAATCATTGTAGCTAATAATACCCATGCTTTAATATTTAAACTTATGAGAAGTCTGCAGAGATCGACCTTCAACAATAAGTCATTTATAATAGTTGTAACCATAGTGAAAATATCAACATATTCATGTGAAACCAGAGAGAACTATCAACCAAATACTTCCACGACTGAGTAGTGAGGACACATGACTAATCTTCTTGGGATTCATAAAGACACTTCATAACAATTGAGTCAAAACGCATGCAAAAATTTTGCAATGATATCCAAACCAACCAATAGGTCGAAACAATGAGAGGCCTCCCAGGTTCAAAACCTAAACTTTAGTCAATGGTTAAACTTATCTATAGTGGGGAAGTAAACCATGATGAGGGAAGAATAGACAATGAGGGTTTAAAGATCAAGTTGAAAAAAAACCAACAGAGGAACAATTACCAGTTGTATCCGTCACATATTTTTGCAACTGTACCCACAACTCCACAACTTCCCACATAAAACCCAAAAGTCCAAATCTTACTCACAATTTCACCGTTATGAACCAAACCCAAAACATTTTACTTTGTTAGCAAGAAAACTCACAAAGGCGTGATACATATCCATGTTGGGTTTGAAACTATAGCAGTAATGCAATCGCACAAGGAGTATCAACTTATGTCATTTTGTCACCACTGGCTATGATGCCACAAAAAATGAAAAACCCCTAGAGCTCAAGCGTAGCTACAAGAAAGGAACATGGGTATACCACAACAAAAAAACCTAGAATATCATTATGTATAAACCCATAAAAACAATTTGAAACTAAATTTACACTCGTGAATACCACAACCAATTTTCAATAGAAGCAACATATATACATATACATATCTAATAACCTGATATCTTCTTGTCAAGCTTCACGTAGGGAGAATAACAAAGATCATAAAATTTCATCACAACAATAACTTAAATGGAGAATTCCATAAACCCCAAAGCATTTTTTAACCCAATTATCTATACATAATGGAATACACAAAACCCATGTCACCACCCCATTTATCATTTCAAGATTTCACAAAAACCCACAATCTTCTTATAGTCACTATTTGAACCATAAAACAATATACACACTACATACAAACTTCTAGAGCCAATATTTCACTTTTAATCATAACAGAGTTACAAAAATTGATGGATGGAAAAGCCAAAATAATCATACATGTGGAAAATCACTTATTACCCACGAGGAGCAAGCAAAAATATTGCAAACAACCGAGAAATCTGAAACAACCATTAACAACAACACCAAAACTCCAAATGAAATGAAAAACAAACGGCAATGTAGTTTGAAATGGAGAAAGAACAATGTGCATTCACTGCACGTCGTTTCTCCCATCCACCACCATTCAATGTTTCCAATGACTCAGTCCACGGTGGAGCGCACTTTGGCACATCAACCCAAACATACACTATGTAACATTCAACATTTAACCATTACATTGTATGTCATATTATATCTAACGTTTAATACCATAATCCTTAATCCATCGTAGATCATAATACTTACCACCCATGCGATGGCAACCATAAGTTATACCAAAATATATGCATTCACCATAGAAACAATGATATCCACCACTTTCATGCTATCAAAATTTGCAAAGACCATATCCACATTCATTCCAATTAGAAGTAGAACCACCATATAATAGTAATGACCCATTCCCATAATATGTAACATAGAATGAAACTTATGATGTTTGCATTAGAGTTTGAATTAGTATTTGTATTTGATGATATGTTAAAGCCTTAATATCTTCATATGGTATCTCAATGCCAAATGTAGAATAAAACCTAATAGAAAATCCCCCTTTAAGCACATGTTGCAGCATAAAACGACACATTGAATTAGTGTGCAATAAGATCATTTGAAGACCTTTTCATTCTTTTCGCGAATATCATTCATTTATGCATATGTCAAAGGCATGCCACTAAACTTTGACCAGAACCAGAAACTTGTCAAAATTAATGCGCCAAGTGGAGGGAACCAGTTTTCCTTGCTAGTTTTTAAGGGGTCCCACCTACTAGTTATTATTATCGATAATATAAATAATAGTGCATTGTAACTTCTTTGCAAGAAGGACTCGTGTTGCACTTTTGTGTGTCAACGTTGCTATCATAAAGTAACAATGTGCTCCTTTTGTTGCAAATCAACATGTAACTCTTCTGTTGTAAGAAATTCCAAAATAAAATTCCAATCAAGGAGCTTATGTAGATAATAGATAAATGTTTTCCAACGTAGAGAAATTATTTCCAACGTGTTGGTCTTGGCCTTGTTGTACCAGTCCTAGGAATGAGTTCTATCCCATCCAGGCCTAGTGTTGTAGCCTGCTATGATACCATTTTGTAAGACACCCAACACCCTAATTACCTTTTTAAGGGATGGGGTATTAAATTTTTGCTTTTCCTCAATCATATCAAAGCCTCATCCAAAGTCACCCATCTTCTTCTGCTCATCAAGATATTTCCAATGAACATAACCATGCTCAGGATTGAGCTTTGGATCATAGGTTACAATCTCTCCAAAGTTTCTGGACTTTCATTCATTGAGTTCATCTTTAGTGCCACATGGATACCACATGGTTCCCCATCCCTCATGCCATCTGACATGGAGTTGGCATGGCATCTTCCACCTAACCCATCTAACTCCCTCATCCATTGGTTCAGAGATATGCTTCTTCATCGGAGTTTTCCCATCAAAGTTGGTAGATTTCCCACACCTAATCCACTCTGACAGATTCTCTCCAACTACACACACTCCAACAGATATAACCTACAGATCCAACGACCCTCGGGGTTGGAAAATCAATGGATCTAATTACTTCAAAATTTTCAACTTGCATGACAATTAATGACCTTACTCCTACTCCAATTGCACTTAGCTTATGTGGGGCCCTTGGAAATTCTACGACTGAGATTGAATCTCTCCTACCACCTTGGTCATTGTTTCCACTGTGTACATGTCCCTTGACATGAATCATGGCTCAATATCCACTTGACACGTGGACTCATCGTAACGTGCCATGTCACCATAGGGTACAAAGGCTAACTCGACCAGAGATTGACACTTATCCATTTCTTATAAACGGGTTAAGTTACTTAACCAATATTTTTTTTAAATATCATTCCTTCGTATTCAAATATTTAATCCTCATTAGAGATAATTAGCCTTCATCAATTAATTACCCCCTCCTCCCCGCCCCCGATATATTTTACTTAGCCTAATCTACTAGTCGGGTCATTTAATGAGGGTTTACTTCCTCTTTCCTTCCCTTGGGAATTTTATGTCCCGGAAAGGGTTTTTAGTATTAATTCAAATACAATTCCTATAATTATTTTCTTATGATATAATTTAATTAATTATATTGCAACATAATTATATTATATTATAACATAATTAATTAAACCATAATACCCTTAATTTTATTATCCTTTTTAACCTATAAATCACAAACCCTAAATTCTTTGCACGCCAGACATCTTCTCATGTCTCTTTTGTCCGATGACCAATCACGAAAGGGATTTTATATTGATATTTAATATTATATTATAAAACCGTAAGCCAACGTACTATGAGCATTCTCTCCTCTCTCGTTACTCTGATGACCATTTACAAAAGAGAAAATAGTATATTATAATATATTTAAAAACTCATAATGCTTAGGTCATCGCTCTGATGGCTTCAGACTCCATTCGTGATCTCCCATTTCCATCCTCCGACAATCAACTCTGAAAGGGGATGTGTATAATATTATTTTATATTTAAAAACATCTTATAATTTTTATGCCATCACTTTGATAGCTTCTCACTCTATTCAAGTGCTTCCTTCCTTTTACTCTGATGACCCAACTCCAAATAGGGTGTGATATTAATCTTTAATAATTATAATACTTAGGAATAATCACCAGATCTCTTCACAATTCGATCGTGTACTCTCATATCCATCCTTCGATGGCCAAACACGAAAGAGAAAGGCTTAACAATATATTATATAACAATTATAAAACCTTAATCCATCTCCCCAAGATATTCAGAGTCAACTCGTGCTTGCTCCTCTAGTTTATCCGATCACCGAACTCCGAATGAAAGGGAAATTTTGATAATATTATGCATATATAATTTTGTTGAGAAAAATAAAAAGATTTATAGCATTAAAAGGCAATTAAATAAAAAGATTTATATCTTTCTCCAGGATCGATGAACTACATGTGCAGAGCATAAATGCTTAAACCTGGGAAACTTGGCATGATTTGGTCTTTTCACATAAGGGAAAGAAACTTCAAACTTTCTATTTCTCACACACAAGGTTGTTAATCATATATTTTAATAAATAACATTCTCAACTTATTATCCAATTTATTTAGACATTTAACTGGTAAACTTTGGAAATTTACGAAGGATTACCAATATTTACCATTCATTCAAATTTTCCCACAAAGCACATAAATATATGAATACATGTATAAATTCATGCAAATTATTTGTTTAAATTCTTTTTCCAAAATAACATTTCTTGGAAATAAAATCCACCATGGTAAAACTATGGTTTTACCATAAATTACTATCTTCCTACTTTCATGCAATTCTTTGTTATTTTGAGGGAATAATTACTATTTCCAAGTCTTTCCCTTTTGGACATTAATTTACTGTGTAATTCTTGGTAAAAAATCATTTCTTACCAAATCTCATGAAACTTAATTAATTACAATGCATTCAATTCCTAATTTCTCTTTTTATTTCAAATTAGGAACTTGAATTTTATTCCTCCTTCTTTGCTCATTATTTATTTTAAAAATACTTTGAATTTCTTCAACATTCAACTTATTTTCTTAAGGCCAAACAAGAGTTAGGACTTCCTCTAATTCTGAAGCTTAGCATATTTTCCATACCGACAAGGTAGCCAAGGCAAGCTAACCAATATTCAAGTTGTATATTAGTAATTGCATTTCCTATTACCTAGATATTCTAAGAGGGATTTAGTGGTTGGGTCTTTTACTAAAAACTTAGGGATTTGTCCACATAAATTAATATCAAAGGCCAACCAACATTATGCTCATACTTTGAGTGACACACAATTATTAACATATTCCTTTTCCAAATAGAGAAAGGTAGAAAGTCACCAATAGAATATGTTTTCCAAACTTTATTTTCATATTTCTCATCCAGCCAGACAATCAAACTGACAATTCCAGTACTTGAATAGGATAACATTTTTTTGAATTATATAGCACATTAAATACATAGTATTAAATAAACTTGTCATGGCATTACATAACACAGAAACCACTTATATGAATTTTAGAAATTGTTGGCAACTACTTAAGGGTGTGCCAATTTCCACCCAACCATAGGCACAATTGCACCAATCGTCTCTACAACTAGCCACCCCCTAGCCAGTGTATGATTCCATGAGGGGAAAAGTATTTTACTCAGCATATGATAAAGATGAATTTCATTCTCCTTCACCTACAAGAACTCAACAATCCAAATCTTCAATCCACCAAGCAAGGGGGTTTCTCTTGCCACCAAGAGATTCACCAATTGTCACACACAACACAAGGGAGGAATTTCACTTCCCAGTAGTTCCTCACCTCCCTCCCCTCTTAGTTCCTTCGTGATTTCTCATCCAAACACTAAATTTCATAGCCCTGTTTATCAACCTGATTTGAAGACAATTGCTAATGGTTCATGCACCACAAAACGAGTCTCTTCACTTCTATTTGTTCTTCTAATTACCAAAGGAGTTATCACACTCCTCTCCCCTCAGATTTGGTCCCATGACTCAACTATTCCCATCCTCTCCTCTCTCCTCGGGATCTTTCCTCTTTTCTTTCCTTCTACAACAAGATTTTGTGGGTCAAACCTCCCAATTCGTGGGTTAGCCCAAAATCCTCTAGATGAGTACTTTTATTCCCATGCTTCTGAGGAAAGAAAATTATGTTACAACACCCATTATTTCTCATAATTGTGGGAAGATGTTAGTTCAACTACCAACCTCCTTTAGTAACTGAAATTCTAGAAAAATGGGCAATCTGGGTTAATCTTGAATATTAAATTTGCAAGGAAAATTTCCTCATTTTTTCCCTCTCATGGAAGCATACATGTATAGGCAATCCCCTTCAGCAGTTATTCAACAATTCCCTTTTAATATTAATAACAAAAATATTCAAATTACCTTCTTTATCAAAGGTTCATGATTACCCAAAATCCATGTTGATACTGAGAGGGGGGTGAATCAGTATCAAGTACAATTTCAAACACTTTTTCAACTTATACTTCAACTAGATTATGTATTCAATTTATATCCAATGAGAAATGAAGAATATCCAATGAAAAATGAAGAATATTAGAAGAGATACACCATATATGAGAAGTAATCATAAGTAATTGTTAAAGGGATGATAACTCTTCCAAGTTCAAAGCAAGATCAAACCTCCAATTAAGGGAAGCAACAACTTCCAAGTTCAAGGGAGGGTTAAACCCTCTATCCTTGCCCCTTCCTTCCACCCAAGAATATATAAGAGATAATGAGCATGTCACTTTCACTGTTACTGATACATCATCATCATCAAACTGGGTCCACATAGATTGTCACTACCACTATCACTATCTTTGTGAATATCATTGATACATCATCGTCATCAAACTGGGTCCACTTAGAAATTGGGTCCACATGTACACTCCAACAACCACATAGAACCTTGTGCAAATAATCAAACTTCCATATTATAGCGAACCCATAACAATGATCAAAACATCACCATAAGACTAGAAAATATCCTTCATAAGAGCTCATTATCCTCCTAGTTTCTTCACTACAAACTTTTGCTAAGATATCACTAGCTTGGTTTCTCTAAAAATGTGTAAATTCATCCTATATTTATAGTATTTTTGTCCTTAATTTTAGTTTCTGGGCGAACCTAGTTGAATTGTCCTTAATTTTTTGGTTGGGTTGTCAGACGAAGAAATCCATATCTCCTCATTTCTTGGGAGTTAGAGGGACTTCCATATACCATCGGAAAGGTCTTGAAATAATATTTCCAACCATGTGACTTGTGATTCCATTTTATTTATTTATGTATGGTAAAAATTCCCTCAAATATAAGGTATTTGAATTGACCACAAATAATGCTTTCAACAATCTCCATTTTTTGTACTCTACTTCTTCAAGAAAATATGGGCTTCTTAACTTCTTCTAGGGTTGAAATCAATGACAACAACCAATATTCCAACAATCTCCCCCTTTTTCATTGATGGAAACACTCACGCTCCCTCTATCATCATGCTCTTGGTTTCTCTCCCCCTTTGACATGAATGGAAAAGGATGGATATTCTCCCCTTGAGTTAAATGGAAAAAGGTTACTCTCTTCTTTGGGGCTCCTCCCCCTGAATATATGGCACTTAGTAGTAATTCATTTTTCTTTCCGGTCTTCCAATCCTTTTCTTCCTTTGAGCTCTTCCATGTGTCTTCAATATTTTTTCTCTTCTCTTGGTCTACCTTCTAACTCTTCTGTGTGTCTTCAATCTTCTTTATCTTCTCTTGGTCTAGGATGTATATGTGTATATGTTACTTGGTCTTCTTGTAGTGGTTGCAACCAATATTCCTGCATCTTCTTCTCTGATTTTGCATCTTCGGGATTCAAACGTGAGAATGTATCCTTGATCACACATTTTACTAACATTGAGGATATTATGCTTCAAATATTCAACCAATAGAACATTTTTTACTTTTACATTTTCACTTCCAAGCTTTACTACACCTTTTCCAAGTATTTTAGCAGATGATTTATCTCCAAATGAAACATTTCCACCCTTTCTCTTCAAGCTAACGAATTTGTTTTTATCACCATTCATGTGTGAAGAGAACTCACTGTCTATGTACCATTCATCTTTTTCTTCACATTCTTCGGCGATCAATATTATTCGACAATCATCTTGGCTTGGATTTTCTTTCCTTCTCCATATTGTGGTTGGAATAGAGACATTTGGCATAGGAGTATGTTCATTCATATATTTGTAGTCTCATGCTTTGTGACCAAAATTATTACATTTGTAGCATACAATATTTTGGTCCATCAGTGGATCAAATGGATTATAACTTATGTTGACGAATCCACTAAAATTTCCATATCTACTATTTACACCATTCATATTTCTTGCATAGTTGTTCCTTTCATTGATTCTGTAATTAATTTCCTTATGTCCAAAATTTCTGCAAGTATAACAATGACCAAGAAAGATATTTTGATACCTAGGAGTAAGAGATCTTATTTGTGATGTAGTCCATCTGGGTTCACAATCTACTCTTTTGTATTTTCCTTCATATTGATTGATGCTTCTTTGGTTTATGAAGGTAGGAGGTATTCTTGGATATTCATCTCTTTTGTAATCATTCCTTCTTTCTGGCATCCTGGTCCACTTCTCCTCAATTGTCTGTGTGGATCTTTCTTCAACCTTCTTGTTGGCATTTGTATCTTCTTTGTATGAAGTTTCACCCATGCTTCCAATATGTGTTAATTCTTTTGTCACTTGAGAGTTTCTTAAGCTCTTCCTTAATCAAACAACTTCTTGTTCAAGTTTCTCACAATCTTCTTCTTTCTTCATCATCTAGACATTCCTTGCTTTTTCTATTATTCTTGCTTCTTCGAGTTGAATATTAAAGGAAACAATTTCTTCTTTTAGTTTCTCACAATATTCTAATTGTTCTTTCAAGCTTTCAATTGTATTTTCAACCTCATGATTCTCTTCCTCATAACTACTCAATTCACTTCTTATCTTTCTATTTTTGTTTCTGAGTTTGCTATTTTCAGTTTCAACATGGTTCAATTTTTCAAGAATCTCATTTTCTTGTTCGCTTTCTATGTTGTCTTTGTATCCCCAAAAATAATCGAAGCCTTCATCAGAATCTTCTTCAGAATTGAATTTTTCAAGTCTTGCCTCATGATTTTCTTACTTTTCGATTTTAGGATTGTCTTCTTTATTGAAATTTTCTTCCTCAGTATCATATGTTTCAATATTTGGATAAGGGCATTCATGTTCAAGATGTCCTACTTATTTACAATTAAAGCAAAAGAACTCACCTCTATTAGCTTCTTTGAAATCTGATATGTTGTAACTTGCTTCAACTCCTCCTCCTCCTCCTCCTCCTCCTTCTTCTTCTTCTTCTTCTTCTTTCTTTGAATAAAGGTCTTGTATCTTGTCCCAAAGATCTTTTGTTGATGCACATGATCCCACCTTGGCTTTCAATGAATCAGTAAATCCATCTAGGATGGTATCCATTTCCAAATTGTTGTTCCTTCTTAATTCCTTCTGAGTTGCAGTCTTTGGTTTCTTCAAAGCCTTGTATCCTAAAACAATTAAGAACCAAACATCAACTCCTAAAGTTGTCAAGTATGTTTGCATTCTATTACTCCAATATGCATGATTGCTTCCATCAAATCGTGGAATCCCATTTGGAATATGAACTTCCATTTCTACTTAGGATCTTCCTTCCAGTGGTTAAGCTGTATTGAAGATACCTTGCTCTGAAACCAAATGKTGATACTGAGAGKGGGGTGAATAAATATCAAGTACAATTTCAAACGCTTTTTCAACTTATAATTCAACCAGATTATGTATTCAATTTATATCCAATGAGAAATGAAGAATATCCAATGAACARTGAAGAATAGTAGAAGAGATACACCAATACACTATACACCATATATGAGAAGTAATCATAAGTTATTGTTCAGGGGAACTAATTACTTCCAAGGGAACATAACTCTTCCAAGTTCAAAGGAGGGTTAAACCTCCAATTAAGGGAAGCACCAACTTCCAAGTTCAAGAGAGGGTTAAACCCTCTATCCTTGTCCCTTCCTTCCACCAAAGAATATATAAGAGATAATGATCTTGTCATTGTCAATGTTACTGATACATCATCATCATCAAACTAGGTCCACTTAGAAACTGGGTCCACATAAAAATTGGGTCCACATAGATTGTCACTACCATTGTCACTGTCTTTGTGAATATAATTGATACATCATCATCATCAAACTGGGTCCACTTAGAAATTGGGTCCACATAGAAATACTAGGTCCACATGGGTCCACATATAAACTCCAACAACCACATAGAACCTTGTGCAAATAATAAACCTTCCATACTATAGCGAACCCATAACAATGATCAAAACATCACCATAAGACTAGAAGATATCCTTCATAAGAGCTCCTTATCCTCCCAGTTGCTTCACTCAAAATTTGTTCTAAGAGATCACTAGCTTGGTTTCTCTAAAAACGCAAAAATCCATCCTATATTTATATTTTTTTATCCTTATTTTTATTTTTTGGGCAGGCCTGGTTGAACTATCCTTAATTTTTTGGCTAGGTTGTTAGACGGAAAAATTCATAACTCCTCATTCCTTGGGAGTTAGAGGGACTTCCATATACTGTTGGAAAGGTATCAGAATAATATTTCCAACCATGTAAATTGTGCTTCCATTTTAGTTATTTATTTATGTTAAAAATTCTCTCAACGCTAGGGTATCTGAATTGACCACAAATAATGCTTTCAATAATCTCCATATTTTGTACTATTCTTCTTCAAGAAAATGTGGGATTCTTAACTTATTCTAGGATTGAAATCAATGAAAACAACCAATCTTCCAACAATCCACACATGACCGATCTATCCATAATATTTTATCAATAGTATAATTCATATTTACAAGCTGGGGGAAATAGGGGTATTACAAGTGGCATGTCAAAGATTGTTCCAAATTCCTCCAAACAACAATACATTTCATATTTCCTTCTAGATTCATAGTTTAACATAAACATCCTAGTTCAACAATAAGAAGGGTTCCACTATCCTCAAGCATCCAGATGAATCCTACTTTGACTATTTCAAATTCTAGCATCTACAACACAAATTCCTTCCAACAACAACCTCTCTTGCACATCAACTTCAGCATACATCACTCTATCAACATCAGTTCCAACATACATAATATTGTAAGTGCCATTCCAAATCTTAATCTAGGTGATTTGAGGTAAGATAGGTCTTGAATATATTTTTTTTATTGAAAATTTGGGAAAATTATGATAACTACCATAAGCTTGTTCAGCTCATAAATTCCATCCCATTTCACCTTCTAATCTTAAAAACCCCACCTTTTGAAATTATCATACTACCATCCTAACCTTCTTTGTATAACTTTATCATGTTGTCATTAGCCATCTCCTTATGCTCCAAACCTTCTCACCGATAGTGTTTAGTGCTAAAGGTAGCATGTTCCTACAAATCCCCCACATGGAAATTTGGGGTTATGGAAGATGATAGAAGGGTGCCCAAAATTTAATATATGCAAATCTATGTTTTGAAAAGTAGGGTGGTATCCTTTCATTCAATCATTTCAAAGACAATAATGTCCATATTACTCAGGTTTGTGTTATATGCCTTGCTATCACTCTAGGATTCAAGGATACCACCTTAATTAGGGATGCTTACTCATTATAATCATTGTATGGAGAAAGAATTTTCTATTGGTTATTGGTTTTCTCCTCTTATTTTGGCAGCAATGTTTATGGTCATCACATACGTATGGAATTATGGTACACAAAAGAGTGCCTTTTCCATGTATGAAATGGATTCTCCTCCATTGGGAAGATAACAATGAATTAGACTTGGTTGATGCTTCTTTATTTGAAAAAAGAAAAGATTAAGGTTTAGAAAATGAGGTACTTGGAAGTGAAATCAATACAATTCCCCTTTGTGTTCAAACACCAAAGTTTGTATCTTTTTTCTTTAGATGTTATCCTACAATGTAATGCAAATCCAACTTTCGAATTTGGCTCTAAAAATACTAGCACAAGTCTTGTTTTCTCATATACAAGTGAAACTACAAAATTAGATACTTCTAAGCCAAATTTTGATTTCAAATTTGATAGCAAGCCTAAACTGTTATTCAGTTTTGTTGTGGAATTATATGTAGCATTTTATTCAAACTCTCATTCTACTTCAGGAAGTGATCATTCATCAACTTCTCAGTCAAAATCAGCAAGATCCGTGAGTTTTTGGACATGTTCTCAATTTGGATTAGGGATTTCATCTAATGGTGTAACTAATAAAACAAATAGTTACAAGGATGATGTTGAAGGAAGCACTCCAAAATCCATCACAAGGACAATGAACTTAGATAAATGGAATCTCGGTGATACATCATTACCTTCAACTAAATTTTCTAGTTCATGTGTGACGCAGAAAACAATGTATCTATCAATGAACACAACTTCAGCTTCAAAAACCATGCCCATAGTAACTACACTATTTGATGCAACAAATAATTACAATATGACTGGAAAACATATAGTAGAATATGTTGCAACATCATCTAGCCCTGTAGCATCGGTCTTTTTTCAACAGTCTTCATCGATGGCATCATTGACATCAGTCGCTCTTGTAGTTGATTCTCGGTCAAATACACAATCAACTAGGGTTCATCCTATTTCTCCAAGCCAAAATCCATCCATATATGGTGCTCAAAGTACAAATTCCTCAATTGGTCACAATGAGTCTATAGGGGTATCCTTTCAAGGTATCAACCACCTACTCTATTGTATGAGGACATGCAAAAACTCAGGCGTGGGGGAGATGTTGGACCGCCATTTCAGTATCTTTTTCACTATCATATGTGTCCCATTTTTAAACTTGTTTCCATCCCTTTTACCTCATAATTGTTCCTTTTTACCATATTCCCTTGTAGTTATCAAGATAAGTTCCATTGTAAGCATATAAGATGTTTAGTTGTTAATTTCACTAATTTCCCTTATTTTTGATCAATTAAAAAGAATTAGACTTGGTCTTTCCAATGATGGATTCTGCAATTCAAATCCGATAGTAACCACCCTCATAATTCAAGAACAAGGCACCTTCAAAAATCCTGTAGCTCGTATCTGCTACCAGAATTCTAATAGCAACCTATTAGTAGAAGTTGTTTTTCCACGGCATTTCCAGATAGATGAAGACGAATTTGGAAAATCCATGACATGGGTTTTATGCAAGACATGATAACTTGAGTTTCAAAGAACATTTCTTAGAAAATGTACAACCAGGGAAATACGGGTAGATATTCAAGACATATTTTCCCATAAATCTGATAACGCCTTGAATTTTGTAACCACCTCGAAGATTATGGTATTTACCAACATTACCAACTAATTCAAGGACATGGGTTTTGTTTGGAAACATGCACATATGGACACTTTCTACCTAGATCAACGAAAAATTTAATGAGTAATCCGTTATCTCTAAAATCAACGCTCAAATCAACTGGATCTTGCAGTGCATGGGAGATGAGTTGGGATTTCATGCTTCTAGTCATGAAATCTTAACGAATTGGTCAAATATGTGTTTCCTACTTATTTTATCTATTGATTTGTCCAAACCAATCAATGTAAATGACTGCCTATCTTTAGTGTAAAACACGTTGATAGGGAATTGAGCAATTCTTTGATTCTCGTTCTTTCTGCAATGTAATTCTATAAATATTGAAGGCATGTTCGACTTCATGGAGATAGTTGTATCTAGATATAGGAAGGAAAAGGGCTAAGACTCTCTTCAGACACCATACCCTATTTTTGTGATGAATAAAAGGACCAGTTCTTATGCGTAATCAGTTTTTGATCTCCTTATTTTGTAAGTGTGTGAAAGGCGTGACTATGAGTGAAGGCAGGGACCCCTTCATCTCATTATCATGCCTCATTTATATTTCCTTTCCACATTTTCATTTTTTTTAGTTTCTTTATGCATTTCCATTTTCTGTAGCAAGATAACGTTATCGATTGGTGTGAGTTCAATTAATTTGATTGCAATTTGATTTGATGTTGTGTGGTTTGAGAACTATTTTTTGTAGGATCAAGATCAACATGCTTCATTGTCAGTCCTTGATATTGGACAAATCGGTAGGTATGGACACTAACAGATCTCCCTAGACCCACCTGGATCTAGAACAAAATAGGACAGGACACGACTCTTTCCCTAAGTTGTAATCATTGAATATACTAATAAGAAGGAATGAGTGGCATACCTTTCTATCGCTTCCTTAGGTATATGTTGTTCCCGCTTCTCTCTGGTGCTCTTGTGAATTCAGGTCCAAGACAACACAAACCAACCAAAGTGAAGATAGCAAAGTATATTCAATGTCAATCTATGCATATGATCAAGGAGTTATGCTATAAAATAAGAGTGATTTTATGGGAAAGGGACATGTCGTTGTATTATATTAAATGAAAGTAGAAGATACAACCCGATTGCCTTGATGTCGCAAGCTTCCTTTCAGTGACCCTTGGTTCCAACACACACACTTTCTCTGCACTTGTATGAAGAAGATCCAATACCTCTTGATAGACCAAATAGAGTCTTCAAGATTTTGTCCAAGAAAGGTTCTTCACACAATTCTTTCCCCAATTCTTCATTCAATATTGCTTAACCTTTTCCATGAGAAACCTTTCAATATATAGGAGAAGGAGGGATGGTTACATGGATGAGGATGATCCCACCAAATCTGAGAAGCCAGTAGGATGCCAACCATGCGAATGCCAACTCATTTTCTAGAAGATCCCCTTCTAGAACCTTTGTGACCTCTTCTCCTTTCCAAGCTTAAAAACAAGTCCGCACCCTATATATGGAGAAAACTGCAAACAGTTCACACCCTAAATGTAGGTGGCCTGCGAGAATGAGGGATTCTCGCACCCTGTAACATAGGCAGCCTGCGAACTCATCTTAAAAATGTGTTTTTTGGAAGAAGACAGTAGTCACTTTTCTTAGGAAAAAAGTCCTTGTGGGAGCCTGAACACATCACTTGTAGAGGCATCATCAGAGTGACCAAAATCATGTGTAACAGAATGCCCCCCAAAGTATGAGGCTGGAATCTGTGACAACTGAAACACTTTGTAAATTGCGTGTATGTGTCAGAAACCAGGAGCACACCTAATCGGAAACCTGTAAACAATCAAGCATCTGCAGAATATAATACCAGATCTGTGGTAGGCATTCCCATGCTTAGATCACAAATGAATGGAATCACAAACGTAATTCATAGCCACCAATTATACACCGTGGATCCATGCCGTAAAAAATGCTACATAGCCACCAGGAATACACTGTGGATCTATGTGAGAAGACTTGAATTAAGATGACATAGCCACGTGACATACAAAGTGGATCTATGCACAGACACAAATCATACATACTCCAGAGAAGCATAGATCAAAAAGATGAGACCCAGGGTCTTCAATCCCGTCACCTAAAAGTACGAATCCAGCCATGCGATTACATGTGATGAAGTCGAACATGGTAGAAACCACTTGATTACTGATCATTGATGAAAACTGTTAACAAGTGTGAGGGAAATCACCATTGATGTCATTGACTCCCAAGGTACCGAAGTACAATCCGAATGAATGTGAATGAATGAGCTGAAGTCGAGCACACGCTGGGATCTCTCGATCATGGATCAATGATGTGAAACCCCTGTCGAAAGCGAAGAGACCTTCCATTAAGGCATGTAGGTTCCAAGGTACTAAATGATTTCTAAGTCTCATTTCCGGATAATGAGTTGGAGTCGACGGAACAAGACTCGTCACAGGAGGGCCTTGATGTATCCCCCATCAATGACACGAAAAAAGTAACATATTTTGAGGATAAGACGAAGTATGAATATGAGTTGAAATGGACACAGGGAAGGTCGACATAGTAAGAATGGACAACTGCAGATGGCCAACTCAATTGAGGGATCGTGGGAACTTCTCTTGAACATATGAACGACACGACCAAGGACTTGGCAGCACTGACTCAAAGACGACCCAAGATATGACCTTGTAACAATTCGAACGAGAGACAAATGGATTTCCCAACCCAGATTAAAATGACAAATAAGGGGTGTCATGTTCAAGAGCGACACTTACTGCCATTAATATGAATACAAAAACACATCCCTTTTCCAAGATTTCCCCCACCATTTATGGAGAGTACCTCTTTATTTTTACACAAGATTGAGGAGGATAACATATGCTTGTTGATGTAAGCTCATCCTTCAGATGAGTCCCTCGGAGTATATTTAACGAACCCTAAGAAGGAGTGGTTTGGTCCCATCACGGATCTGTCGATGTTTGTTTAACGAGTCCAAGGATAGAAAACTCAGGAGTTTTTCATGTTTTGAGAGTCTACAAAACACTTAAAGAGAACTCTCCCAATTCCTTTTTCGTAAATAAGTTCGACGAGACTGAAAAAGTGATAAACTATCATCAGTCAAACGTTTTCTTCAGATACTTTAACGAGCGTGAAGAGAACAAGATCGCTCGACAATCTTTTCGTTTTTATGGAGCGTGAAAAGAGCTTAAAGGATACTCCCTTAGGTTCGTCATTTTCGTGTTACCATAACAAGTACGAAAAGATGAGAAAAAGTATACTCGGTTACATTCTCATATATTTTCGAGCGCGAGAACGAACGAAGACTGAGCTCGAGGTTTTTCTAAAAACCCTAAAAAGTAGTCGTACATGCGACAAAAAGAAAAAGCACCCGTACCCCTTCGTTTGGACTTCAAAGTTGCTATACCTGTGGAAAACCATACTCTCAAGGCTATTATGGCATTAGGTTTTATAAGCAAAGCAATATAAAAAAGTAAAAAGTGAATAAATATGGGTAAAAAGGGCTTTTTACCATTTCGTTGTGATTTTGCCAAAAACTTGCCCACCACACCTCATTTTCCCCCAAATTTCTTTGCTCGATTGTGGGAGGCACAAGTGATCATTCGGCGAACCGTTCCATGGTTTATTTTTAGTTTTTATTGGTGATTTTTAGGGTTTTAGTTCCATTTTAGGGTCACACCATGCGCTCGAGCATTCTCGCAGGCGGGCTTTGCGGGACCTGTGAGAATCTAGGATTCTCGTAGGTGGCCTTTAAGGCACCTGCGAGAATCTCACATTATGCCAAAGGCTCACTTGCGAGGGCCAAAACATGGATTTTAAAGTTAAAAAATGCTCAATAAAAATCATGCAAAAGTTTGAAACAAGTTGCTGACTCTTCTCTCATGGATCTTGTGCAGGTGTTTGACCATCACAATGTTGGAGTGGCGAGAAAGAGAACATGAGGAGGATGATGCTATTTTCGGGAATGACCCAGGTACAGTCGCTGCCCTCCGAGACTATGGGCTATTGAAATTCTTCTGGATTTCGGGCATTAGAGCCCAACTCAGATTGTTGGAATACTTGGTCCACATGTGGGATGTGGACCAACAATTATTTCACGCGGGAGTCCATACGCTAACCCTAAATATCGAGGATATCTATTTTCTAACGGGGTTATCACGGCATGGATACCATGCTATCTTGACCGATGGTCGAGGTGGCGGACTCCCTATGAGTGAGTATTGTCGCCAGTATTGTGTTCCTAAGGCAGAAAGAAGCAAGGGTAAGGTTGTTATTTGGGGGCCAAGACTTGACCCTGCGAACCATCTTGTTCACTATAGCACGCATGACTGGGAGCGCGGCTCCACACATGTCTCTCTAGAGATATTTCCAATACGCCATAGAGTGCACAGAGCCTTGTGTCTTCAACTGGTTGGATGCAGTTCTTGCAGTATGAAGAGGAATTTGACGAAGTGTAGAAGGGGTAACTTGAAGCAGTTTGGGTACAGATCACTTTTGGTGTCCTTCTTCCTCGAGAGGGTCCCACTGCTATGATTATAGGTTGATTGGGGTTTACCGGCCCCACAGGACCCGAGGATGTTGAGGTGGTGCAACCTCATGGCTCGACACGTAGCTGGGCCTATAATCAAGTACAATGATTCATTTTTTGACTAGTTAAGGCCCCAGATGCTGATGATTGATGACTACGCATATGTTGGATTGGATTTCCGAGGGCATCTGTATTTGGTCCTGCCTAAGGATGCTCAGTGGGGTGATCTAGGTAGTAAGTACACATTTTTTTCTTTTTAAATGTTTTTGTAATTTTTATCATGTGAAATGATTTTGTGTTTATCCAAGAACTAATCAAAAAAATATCTTTTTGATGACACAGATGTGGGGCCATATCGACCTCCAGGAACGTCTCCTATTCAACAGAGAGGAGAAGAGGCTCTAGTGGCGAGATGAGATGCCGAAGACTACGAGGCAGTGGAGCAGAACTTGGAAGGGTTGACCACTGACATCCCAGATATGGCTATTGGGGAGATCCCTAAATGTTACCAGCGCCATACTGTGGGCATGTCCGAGTCTATCAGTCGAGTGCTTCGTAGGGTAGCCCGAGCAGTTGTGTGTTATCATGACCGTCATCCATGACGCTATTTTGTAGAAGCCATGGGATTCGTATTTTTGAGATTTTGGTCCTTAGACAGAAACATTTTGTAAAAAATTTTGATCGTTATATACATATATACAGCTTCTACCGACTTATCTTATGTTGTGTTATACATGTAATGTGTGATTGGTTTATAAATGTCTCAAATGTCTATCTAACACATAGTTAGTTAAAGCATCAGTCAATGTATTTAGACATCTAGGAATGTGTTGATACTCAATATAATCAAAATAACGTTCCAAGAGGCGAATTCGTAAATATACCCGTAATAAAGTAGGACTTTGAATAGCATAGACATTACTTAGTTGTAGTACTACTAGTTGCAAATTGAGTCGTATAACCAGGTGGCGGATACCAAGCGAAATAAAATCAATCAACAATTCGACGACGGTGCTATATTCTACAATATTATTGGTCGCATGACCAAGGCACACACCTCGCAAACTGATAAGTTCGTTTGTAGGTGCGTAAATTTCCCATGCAGCAGAAGCAAGGTTCTGAGTACTATGGCTAGCGCCATCGGCGAAGCCAATGTGGGGTAGTGAAGACTCCAACATCTAGAAACCAAGCACAATGTAACATAAGCGGTTGGGGGCAGAGACCAAATAACGAAAAAGCATACTATAGTAACACACAAAAAGTATGATACAATAAAATACAAGCACTTATGAACAGGTGATCTTAGGCATTGTACTTATTTAAGTACAACCCATTTATGGGTTCACTCAAAGGGATACCGTCGTAGTCTACCAACTCGTAAGCTCCTTTCTCCAAAACTCATCTGACGATATAAGAACCTCGCCACATAGCTTCAAATTTTTCGGCTCCTAGCATATCCCGATCTTGTTCGTAAAGTAGAACTAGATCGCCTTCGGAGAAAATGTGTGGCCTGACATGTTTGTCATATTGGGCTTTGATGTGTTTCTTCTGGGCTTCTATAACTAGGGTGGCATCACGACGGGTTTCGTCTAATTGCATGAGATACAACAGACATTCTTCTTCGACAAAAGTGTTTGGGAGAATTTTGACAGCTAGTTTTAGGGAGGGTATCTCACATTCAATCGGCAAGATGGCTTCTAGACCATAAACTAACTGGAATGGTGTAAACCTGGTAGCAGACTTAACAGATATCTGATAAGCCCACAATGTTGAAAACAACATCATGTGCCAACTCATTTTGTGAATCCCTATCATTCATCGAAGCATGGTAATGAGGACCTTGTTTATTGCTTCAACTTGGCCATTGGCTTGTGGGTAATAGGGTATTGAGTTTTCATGGTGAAGACCCAAATTTTCAGTGAGTTCGGACATCATGAAGTTTCTAAAGTGGCTATTTTGATCAATAACGATAGCTTGAGGAACACCAAAATGAGAAATGATGTGATTGAATATGAATAATGTTGCAGTCCTTCCGGTATTGTCGAATGTTGGCATCGCCTCGGCCCAATTCGTAAAATAATCTACAGCTACAATAATGTATCCATGCCCCTCGGCCGAGTGAGGGTGACATGTCATGAAATTGATACCCCATTTCGCAAAAGGACCAACGGAGACCACAGGGTGTAGAGGAGCAGGGTGTGATCGTATTTTATTGTTGTAGGTTTGGCAAGCGTGGCATTTTTGGACGGCAATTATACAATCATTGAATAAAGAAGGCCAAAAATACCCTGCTCGTAAGATCTTCTGGGCAGTAGCATACCCAGACATGTGACCACCAAAAGCCCCATAATGGAAGTCATTGAGGGCTTTCTCGGCTTCATCAAATGTGAGGCAGCGTCGAAAAACGGAGTCGATCCCTCGACGATAAAAAGTATCACTGAGGATAATATACTGACGGGCTTGGTAGCGTATTCGACGACGGTTGGTGCTAGACAAATTGGAATGGAAAGTCTGGGTCTGGAGATATATGATGATATCTCCATACCAAAGGTCATCGAAACTAATCAAGAAAAGGGATTCATCGGGTAATGAATATTCTGCTACATTTTTTGTCTCAGAGTAGGGAAGGTCGCATATCAACTCGGCAAACACCAAGGATTTCTTGGACTTAGCGCGTTCGAATTCTAAGTCAAACTCTTGGAGTATTACGATCCACTTGGAGTATTTTCCCCCTAGCAATTGGCGTGTAAGAATGTGTTGCATAGGGTTGCAGTTAGAAATTACCATAGTCTTGCGAGAGAGGATATAGTGTCGAAAACATTGAACAGCTTGGACGACTGCCAAGGCGAGTTTTTCAACATGTAAATACTTGGTTTTGATACTCGTGAGACTCCAAATCAAGTAATAAATGACATGTTCTCCATGAGAATCATCCTCCTGGACGAGAACCATAGCGATGGTATAGTCTGAGGCTGCGAGGTAAAGGAAATAATCCCAACTGTAATCAGGTGCAGAGAGTAGTGGGGTACATGTCAAAGACAATTTAAAAGCTTCAAAAGCTTTGTTGGCAGTGGTATCCCATATGAACTTGGTACCTTTCTTGAGCAGTCGCGTAAATCCAAGAGTTAGCTCAGCATAGTTTGGCATGAAACGACGGAGAAAGTTTGTCTTCCCTTGCAAACTTTGTAACTGGCGAAGTGAGGAAGGAGGAGGGAGATTGAGAATCGCCTCGACCTTTAAAGGATCTACCCTGATCCCTTGACGTGAAACAATAAATCCTAGAAGTCGGTCGGATTCTACACAGAAAACATAGTTGTGGGGATTCAAGCGTATATGGTAAAACCGACATCAAAGCAAAATGGTGCGGAGGTGTATGGGATGATCTACACGACACATGGAATGAGCGGGTAAGTCATCAAGATATGGTTGCACAATGTGTTTTATATCATGGAAGGCGTAAGACATAGCACGTTGAAAAGTTGTGCCGACATTCTTTAAACCGAAGGGAATTTTCCAATAGGCGAAAGTGCCCCAAGGACAAATAAAAGCGGTCTTGTGTTGGTCTACGAAAACGATATTGATTTGATTATATTCGAAGAAACCATTAATCAGAGAGAAGATTTCACTTCCAGCACAATCGTCGACAATCTGGTCAACGAAGGGGGTAGGAAAGTTGTCTTTAGGACAAGCTTTGTTAATGTCCCTATAATCAACACACACATGGATTGTGCCTTGTTTCTTGTCGATCGGGACAAGATTGGAAACCCAGTCAGTTAGAGCCACAGGGTAAATAAAGCCAGCTTTGAGAAGTTTCTCGACTTCAAGCTTGATAGTGGCCGCTTTACATGGGTGGACCGGACGAAGTCGTTGCCGGACAGGTTTAGCGTCTGGGTATGTCTTAATCTTATGTATCACAATGTTGGGGTCAATACCCGAAATTTCTTCATAGCTCCAGGCGAAGACGTCATGAAATTCTTGGAAAAGAGACTTGTATGTGACAACTTCGTCATGGGAACACGAAGCTCCGATATGCACATTTTCAACAATTCCCGGATTTATGGATATGTCGGGGGGGATGGTGGGTGAGATATTACTTAAGTTCCCTTCGTAGAATAGAGCATGTGTAGACTTGGGAATGATAGAAATGACGACAACGGTCGACGGGTCAAGATCCGTTGGTAACCCTCGATGGTGTTTTGTTCCAGGAAGAGGATGGAATGATGATGTTCATCGTCCCAAGGGGTGTCTTCCATGGACATAACAGACATAATCATCTCGTCCGTGGGAAAAATGACGCGGAAAGGATCTGGAGATAAATCACCAAGAGAGGGGGTAGAAGGGGTTGCCGATTGAATGGCTTGATAAGCGGATTCGACCGAACTCAAAGGCATTTCGTCGCCATAACAAAAATGATCGTTGCGGTTGGGTACCATCCATGGTTTGTAAGACGCAGGGGTTCCGTGAACAAAGGAGAAGATCATGTTGATCAAGGCAACAAACGGATGTGTAACATCAGGTGGTGGGATGGGGAAAGTACCCATTAACGAGGAATCTTTAAGAATACCTACACTGACATTCTCGTATCCAGGGGGGTTTTGCAATGAACGACACATTGTCGATATGTGCATCGGAGTGAAAGAAGGCCAATTGGTTGACGATAACTACTTTTCCTTGATGTGGGAAACGCACGACACAGAAAAGAGTCGACACAACTGCACACATGGAATCAATCCAGCTACGGCCAAGTAGAAGGTTGTAATCGAGAGGAGCGTCAAAGACTTGCACTTCAACTTGGACCGTTTTGCCTTCTAACATGATAGGCAACGAAGGGAGGAAACCATGAGGCTTAAAACCAGAGCCATTGAAGGCTTTAAGCGTGTTGTGGGATTCAGTCAAAGGAGGAGAGTTGATGGCTTTCCAGCAGGTAATAGACATGACACAAGTCGAGGAACCCTCATCAATAACCATTCTACAAATGTTTTTTTCGAAGACAATAACTTGTATTTGGAATGTGAGTTGAGGGGGTAACCTTGGAATGTGATCTTCCAAGTCAAAAATTATTAAATTCATTTTTGTGGGGTCTATTCCACCAATAGATTTCAACAGTGCCTTCTGTTGTATAGGACAACTTTGAAGGAATTCGAGGGATGACATTGCGGACGATGCTTGGGCCAGATCTTCGATGATACTGTAGCTCTGGGTAGCATGTTCATGGGGATTGAAAGCTGATTTTCGAACAACACCCTTTGGAGGAGGGTGAAGAACTGTATCTAGGCTCGGTCGTTCGAGATGAAAAGGATCGTTGGTAGGTGGAGTCGTGGGAGATGGTTGGACCAATGAAGGAGGTATTGCATCAACCTTCTCTTTGGAGGAAGGATAATCTTTGGCTTGAGTGGTAAGTGTGATGTCATTCTTCTTTGAATCACCTCTACACATTAAGACATAGGATGTATTGGAGGGGGAAGGTTGGTCATGAATGACCAATTGGGCATGTTGTTGAGAAGGGAAGGGTTGTGACAATATAGCCAGAGTGGGGGATTTTGTGGTCCCTTGAAGGAACTTAGTAACCTCGGCTCGTCGTGGATAATCCTTAGTGTAGTGATCATCACCACAGATAAGACAAGGGTATCGGGGTTTGCTCTTATCTCGATCGTCAACGGGTGGCGTTTTGGTTTTCTCAGTTTGTGGATTATTTTTATCCTCCTTGGTCTTACCCTTTCCTTTTTTGGATTTATTTTTTCCGGTGGGGGTAGATTGAACAAAATTTACCTCAGAAGTCTTGTCGGTGGGAGGGGTAGGAGACGAAGCATTTTGAACATTAGAAGAAATGGGTTAGGGTTTGTTGCTAGAGGTTTGGACGGAATGATGTTGGGGATGGAAAGTGCCAATCACACCATCAGCTGCATGAGAAGCAGCAGGAGTAGTTGAAGTAGCGGAAGTAGAAGGACAAGGTGCATCAGGGAGTAAGTCGTAAAGAGTCCTCGTTTGTGAATAAACAAGGTCGAGGTATTGAGCACGACTGATTGCTTGTTCTTCTGTGACAACTCCACCCATGGCGATGTCACGAGTGATGTCTTTCATGAATGATTTCATGAATGATTTTTCCAACAACTGATCGGGAAGTTCGAGTTTGATGAGATGTTGTCTCCGTCGCCACTCATGAATGTGATCAGATATATGAGTGGCTTTTATTTGTTTGAAAGAACTCAAAATCTTAGTTCCCATTTCATAGCGAATCGGTAACTGGTAGTGGGTGAGGAAATCCATAGCGAGGGTGTTGAAGTCGGTGAACAAGCCTCGTGGTAATTCGATATACCACTTTCCGGCGGAACCTATGAGGGTTCGTTGAAAAAGTCGTAAACTAATAGAGTCATCCATCAAAGATTTGGATGAGAACCAAAGGTGAAAAGTCATTACATGATTGTTTGGATCCTCTCCCGGTTTACCATCGAATTTAGGGATGTCGGATGGTAGTTTGGCCGGTATGGCGGGCCATTGAAGAGAGTGACGGATCGGATCATTTAAAATCCTCAACATATCCGGTAGGTCCAGGGTGGCTAAGAAAGGTAACTGTCTATTCACATGCGGGTACTGGTTACTTTGGGAAGGGAGTCCCGTCGGTAAACCAGTGGGACCATAAGCAGTCTTCATATAATGCAAAGATCCAGGAAGATTCGGTTGTTGCTGTGGAGGCAAGTAATTCGTAGGGTTGTACCCTTGAACAGGGGAGTGGGGTTGAGTGTTCGAGCCCCAAATAGGATTAGACATGCCTGGATATGGTTGGCCCGTACTAGGGGGTATGACAGGGTTAGCTTGAGTTTGTTGTCCCCTAGTCGATTGAGGATTATGTTGTATAAGATAATTCCAATACTGGGCCAAGGATGGAGGTATGTTTTATCCATAGGGTGGGGTCGGTGGGGGTTGCCCCCTAATCGGGGGTTGCGTCCCAATTGGGATTTGTCCTGCAAAAGGGGGTTGAGTTTGGCCTCCTTGGTGAAATTGTCCACCAACAGGAATCTGGTAATTAGGTGTGAAAGACGGGATGGTGCCACTAGGATTAGTGCCTCCGATAGAGGGTGGAAGAGGTCCTCTGAAAAGGGGTGGAGGAAGTTTCGGAATGAAACCAGGAAGATGGTGCCCAGAAGGAGTGGAATCACCAGGAGTCCTGGATGTGATTTGTGTAGGAGCAGGAATAGAAGCATTCAACGCATGATATCCAGGCGGAAGTGTTGGGGTGAATCTGGGGGAAAGCAATGTGTCAATGGGGACTTGGCTAGCCACAGTAATCCCAGTGTGAGGACTCATAGTATCTGGGACCATTGTGTAATGGACCGTTTCTAGAAGGATAGTCAAGATGTGGTCAGCTGGCAGAGCATCTGAACCAGGGAAATAATAGGCAATAGTAAAAGGTATTGCATCTGGATTAGATGTTTCGGGTCGCTCGGGTGCGACAGTTATATCAACGCCTGCTCCTGAGCCAAAGAGATCCCGTCTAAAAATGCCAGTAGTCCAAAAAGGATCTTGACCCTCAAGTCCTATGAAAGGTCCAGTTGGTGATCCAGAAGACTGAACAACTAAATATCTGGAAGAATTCACTCGCACAATACGTCTCCCGGAGTCGGGAGGAAGTCGAAAGTCCTCTCGAGAATTGGTAATTCGGAACCTTTCTAGAGAGTTAGTACTTTCCACTTGTGGAGTGGTGACATCTTGGACTTCACTCTATTGAGGAGATCCCTCCAATGAGTTGGTAGGCAAGGGTTGAGAACCTTCCAGATCTTCTAGGGGTAGGCCTTGCATTCTACGTGAACGACATGGAAGGTCAATTGTGATCGGGTTAGAATCTTACGAAAGAAATTCTATGGCCAACTTGGGTAAACAAACAGCATACGCTAGTAAAATCTAGGAAGCAAAACCAAGCAAACAAGACCTTCCAATTCCGAAGTCACTAGTTGGTGATGAAATCCAACGTCGCGATGATTAGACAAGAAGGGGCTGAGCGAGAGTGGAAAAGTTACGTTGACGACCTACTTAACGGACTTACACCCTGGTGCAAGCTCCCACACATAATCGTGGGTATACCTTCCAAGGATCCCAAGTGAGTCTGGCCAACGTCGATTCCAGGTACCGTGAAGACTTGCCCCTTCACAATCACCTTGTGTAAGACCCTAAGAAGGTAGGCTACTAAGGTTACCACCAACAACAATAATGCCTGGGGGAACAGTCAACAGTCCGATCCACATGCAAGGGCAAGGTATCTAGCCCGAAATCATCTTGAGAGGTTTCCACTCATCATTGTGGGTATACCTTCAAGTGACCCCCATAATACATGCAATCTCTACACTGATATCAACAAAGCAGGGTGAGTAACTCTGTCAATCTCAATGCGACCTCGGGTTTTACCCTTGTGTGAGAAGGGCTTCCCAGGACAAAATGTTGCAAATGGAATTTGACACTCCTTATCACAAGATACTATTGTGTGTTTTGTGCTTTGGAGAGTGTGTCTCACTGCCTATTCCAAATCTCTATCCTAGCTAATGTTGGTGTAAAAGAGTCCTAGAAAAAGTTACTAGTTGAATTTTAAAATTGCGCAATATTATTAAAGGTTGTTGTTACTCAAAAGGAGACGAAAATGAAACTGGTGTTGTGTGAGACTCTGACCCAAAAATGCATAAATAGGAATGAATGATACAAAAAATTTGTTCAATGAATCCTATCTACAGGAGGGAAAGAGGAGTTTTATGGAATAATACAAACTACGACGTATGATCTTCTTCTAAATGTAATATCAAACAACCATGAACAATGCAAATTCCCTATTCATTCTTTTTCAGTACTTGAATGCCAATATTTTCGAAAAAAGTTGCTTAAAAGGGAAAATTTCTTTAATTTTTAATAAAAACCAAACAACAGGGGTGGAACTAAGAAAAAACAAGTAACCAACGAAAAAGAAATACACAACAAACACCCAAACCAATCTTTCAATGAAGACAAAAATAACAAACTGACAAGACTARTCTCTTCAAATGCACATGGGTAGCAATTTTCCAAGTAATAARMAATTGAAAAGAACAATTGATCTCAACTTTTAAACCAATCAAAGGCCCCCAACCAAACAAGCACTCGGATTTCAAAACCGGAGATTATACCCTTGTTGCGAAAAGGTCAAGAGGTAAAAATTGAGAAGTTCTTCCTAGACACACAAACAAATCTGAGTATCTAAGGACACAAAATATTTATCCAAAAATTTTGCAAGTGGGTTCGCAGGCTGGCAGTGATGTACAGTGCGAGAATCAAGGATTCTCGCAGGCTAGACACAAGCAAGATGTGATAAGTTCGCACTGAACTTAACAACAGGGTGCGAACTTTAGTGGTTCTTGCAGGCTACAGAAGGGTGCAGTGTGAGAAGGCCTATAATCAATCAAATTTTGGAAAAAAGACAAAACTTATGAGGGAACTTCTGGATCCAGAGAGTCTATAAGGGTCTCCTCAAGACTCGGAGATTGATGGGAATGAAAAATGGTAGGTTAAGAGAAAATGGCCAAGAAAAAACCACAAAAAATGGGTTGTATCCCCAGTGGAGTCAGCAATTTTGTTATCGGACAAATCGGTAGGTGCGGACACTAACAGATCTCCCTAGACCCACCTGGATCTAGACCAAAACAAGACAGGACACGACTCTTTCCCTAAGTTGTAATCATTGAATCTACTAATAAGAAGGAATGAGTGACATACCTTTATATCGCTTCCTTAGGTCTTTGTTGTTCTCGCTTCGCTCCGGTGCTCTTGTGAAGTCAGGTCCAAGACAACATAAACCAACCAAAGTGAAGATAGCAAAGTATATTCAATGTCAACCTATGCATATGATCAAGGAGTTATGCTATAAAATAAGAGTGATTTTATGGGAAAGGGACATGTCGTTGTATTATATTAAATGAAAGTAGAAGATACAACCTGATCGCCTTGATGTCGCAAGCTTCCTTTCAATGACCCTTGGTTCCAACACACACACTTGCTCTGCACTTGTATGAAGAAGATCCAATACCTCTTGATAGACTAAATAGAGTCTTCAAGCTTCTGTCCAAACAGGGTTCTTCACACAATTCTTTCACCAATTCTTCATTCAATCTTGCTTAACCTTTTCCATGAGAAACCTTTCAATATATAGGAGAAGGAGGGATGGTTACATGGATGAGGGTGATCCCACCAAATCTGACAAGTCAGTAGGATGCCAACCATGCGAATGCCAACTCATTTTCTAGAAGATCCCCTTCTAGAACCTTTGTGACCTCTTCTCCTTTCCAAGCTTAAAAATAGGTTCGCACCCTATATATGGAGCAGACTGCGAACAGTTCGCACCCTAAATGTAGGTGGCCTGCAAGAATGAGGGATTCTCGCACCCTGTAACATAGGCAGCCTGCGAACTCATCTTAAAAATGTGTTTTTTGGAAGAAGACAACAGTCACTTTTCTCAGGCAAAAAGTCCTTGTGGGAGCCTGAACACATCACTTGTAGAGACATCACTAGAGTGACCAAAATCATGTGTAACAATCCTTGGTCATGAATAGGAACAGAGTACCCTCTAAAAAAAAGATTTTTAAGAGTTGCATTGCTACACATACTTGTGATTTAATTCCTCTTTGATTGGAAAACTGCTCGTGTAAAGAATCTTGTCCTCATTAATTAGTTATGTATTTTGATTGCATATATCTCTTAATAAGGGTTTCTTTAATTGAATTTATTAAGTGAACTAAAATGGAGTACTGTTGAGTACAATGTATGTGATTTACATGTAATTCTACCTCAGCGATTCACCATTAGATGAGAAACAATTTTCAGAGAATCATTTCCTGATTTTTGGGTGTGCTTGGTGCCATTTTATTATCACATAATACACCATCATTTCTAAGCACAATTTTGCAATTAGATCAAATCAGTGACTTAGAACAAAGTACCAGTCATAGCAGTAACCATTGGTTGCAGAATGTCATTGTGCCAAATACAGAAGAAGGTCTCACCTAAGAGGCCATGAGAATCGCGGAGACCATAGGGTCTTGTATCAATGATGAAGGATTAATTACATAGAAATCCATTTGGGTTGGAATTCATACAATTCATTTCAAACTACTTAACAACTAAAAATATTTAACAACAACACACACACACATTCAATTAACACATGATCAACACAACATAAGACTAGAATCACAGAAGCTTTATTATCTTCATTCAACCATTCACAAACATCCATTAGTAATTCATCAATTGACAACAATAGAGCCTCCTCTCTTATACATTTTCCTAGTATTACATTACATAGTTCCATACGCTTTCTTCAAACTCTGTAGATATGAAAAACACTCACAACCAGAGACATTACAAAACATAGGCTCAAAGAGAGCTCAAGGACATTGAAAACAACCATAACCATAACATCAACAACCAACTAACTCTCTATCTACTATCGTTGCTCCCTTTTATCTGCTTTTTGGCTCTGGCGCTCTATCACTTTAAGTTATCCCCCACTCACTCCTCTAACTTTCGATCCTACACGCTTCTATCACCCACATTGATTCCACATAACCTCTTTGGAATCATTTAAATATTAACTACTTTTCTAGCTCATCTCATGATTGTTCCATGATCTCTGGTGATGCATGAAGTAATCATTCAAGAATATTTCTTGAAGATTATTTTCTTGATTCCGGTGTGCATGTGGTGTCTTCTTAATTTCTGGCATGCATCACAAAATTTGGACCGACATGCAATGGAAAAACTTGTACCGGCGTGCGTGCCTCCTATCACCTAATGTGGAGATGCTTGAGTGCGCACAAAAACTAAATAGGAATGCACAACTTCATGTGTCTGTATGCATGATCTTTACCCAAAATTTTAGTTTCCAATAGCCCCCCACCACTATTATTTGGCTCGTCCTTGATCCAAGCACCCGTTGGGGTCGGCCTCTTTTGGTAGAGAAAGGCCTATTTTTGGGCACAAGCCTATTTTGGCAGAGAAAAGCCTATTTTTGGGCTCAAGACTATTTTTGGAAAGAAAATCCTATTTTTGGAGCGCACGCCATATGTGGTGGAAAAACAACATGCAAAAGATGAAGGAAAAACAACATGCAAAAGACGAAGGAAAAGCAGCATGCGGAAGATGGAGAAAAAATAGTGTGGCACACATGTAGAAAAAACTATCCATGTTAGGGTTAGGGTTTTAGATATGAATGTAATGGATATGATCCAATAGAATAGTATAAATAAAGACCTAGGAGGTTTAGTAGAAGTTGGTCAGTTGGTCGGTTGGTAAAGGAGAGGATACTATTGGTCTGAATAAGCTAGTTTTTTAGGGCTAGGTCACAGGTTGTGGAGCCTAGTGTGGTCTAGTCCGCCTCACAGATGAACCTCATCCTACTTTATGATTGTAGGCCTGGAGACTGTAATGCATGCAACACATATTTTGAAGAAAAATGATTAAAATAATAGAAGAGATAGATCTGTGTGGACGTATCCCCAAGGGGGTGAACCACAGTAAACCTAGTGTGTTAATGTGTCTGAATGATTGTTCTTATGTTATATTGTTTATCAATTAAAGAATGAATGGTTAATGTAGATTATGACATCATGCAAACATAGTTTTATTAATGAATGAATACTAGATCTAAATGAATGAAAAATAAATGTGATGCATGAGCAAAAAGAACATATCACATCCCTTGTCCCTTCCCTGACTGCAGACATATGAGTCTTACGGTCCCCCATAAGCTATCTCAGGTGAACTGCGTTGTGCACCCCCTTCTATTTTACCAGGAGGGTTGTCTGTTTCACAGTGACTTGTTTCCAACGACCCTTAAAGAGATGAAAGGAATAGCAGTTGAGCTGGATGAGATGAAGATACCCCTAAAACCAAATGCTAGACCTATTAGACAAAGACCTTATAGGATGAATCCAGTGTATAAGAAAAAAGTGAAAGCAGAACTTGACCGAATGCTAGAATATGGTATCATAGAGCCAATGGAAGAATCTAAATGGATCATTCCCATGGTATTCCAAGAAAAGAAACAAGGGGGAATAAGAATTTGTGTCGATATAAGGAAATTGAATGATGCTTGCTTATATGATCCATTCCCTACCCATTTTATAGATGAGGTATTGGAGAATGTGGGAGGCCATGAAGCATATTCATTCACAGATGGATTCTCAGGTTATCATCAGATTAAAATAGCTCCCTCGGATAGGCATAAGACTACATTTGCTACAGAATGGGGATCATGTCAGTATACATGTATTCCCTTTGGATTGAAGAATGCACCAACTATCCTTTCAAGGGTGGTCATAGCTGCTTTTAAATATTTCATACATAAGTTCTTAGAAGTATAATTAGATGACTGGACTATTTTTAGTCTTTTAAAAGATCATGTAGAAGTATTAAGACTAAAGTTGGATAGGTGCAGGCAATGTCAGATCTCATTAAACATCAAGAAATGTATTTTCAGCACACCTTTTGGGACAATGTTAGGACATGTGGTATGCAGACAAGGGTTATTGGTTAACCCTTCTAAGATTATTGTAATTTTGAACTTACCACCATCGAAGTCAGTGCACGAGTTAAGAGACACACTTGGACATATAGGGTACTACAGGAAGTTTATCAAGCGGTATGCATAGATTATCGTGTCGATGGAAAATTTGTTGAAGAAGGACACCAAATTTCAGTGGAACGAGGATTTTCAGTAGGGATTGGATACTTTGAAGGAGAAGATGGTGAAAACACCTATTTTAGTGTTTCCAGATTGGGAAAAGACATTTCATGTGCATGTAGATGCATCAGAAATAGTACTTGGAGAAATTTTGGCGCAGGAAGGAGCAGGTAACTTAGATCATCCTATAGATTTTGCAAGAAGGAATTTATCAGACTCGGAGAAGAATTACAACACAACAGAAAGAGGAGGTTTATCCATGGTTTATGCACTACATAAATTCATACACTATTTATTGGGAAGACACTTTAAAATGTTCACAAATCGTTCTGCCCTCAAATATCTAGTCAGCAAGCCAGTGCTGGGGGGGAGGATATGTATATGGCTATTATTGTTCCAAGAATTTGATTTTGAAGTGATAGTTAAACCAGGGAAATTGAATGCAGAACCAGATCATGTATCAAGGATAACCAATGGACTAGAAGAACCTACTAACTTAGAAGACAACTTCCCTGATGTACAATTATTTTTAGTACAAATAGTTGATGGGTACTTTGTTGATATCATTGAATTCTTGAGCACAAGAGTTGCGCCAAAGGAGTTTAGTACCATTCAAAATAAAAACCCGGTAGTTAAAGTTGCAGACTATAAACTCATTCCAGGCCATTTATACAAGTTGGGCGCAGATAACATCTTGAGAAGGTGTTTGATGGAGCATGAATGACCCATGGTCCTAGAAAAATCTCATGAAGGAATACTTGGAGGACACTATGTAGGAAAAGATACCACACAAAAGGTGTTGCGCGTAGGTTTATGGTGGCCAAAATTTCATAAGGATGAAAAAGAATATTGCCAAAATTGTGATGTTTGTCGGAGAGTTGGCAAACCCAACAGGAGGGATGAGATGCCCCTAAGACCCCAAGTAACTCTTCATGTATTTGAAAAGTGGGAAATAGATATTGCCGGGCTTATTAATCCACTAGAAAGAAGTTCGGGAGCAAGATACATGATTATTGCGATAATATATTTAACCATATGGGAAGAAGCAACATCAGTCAAGGATTGCAACATCACTCAAGGATTGAAACGCAGAGACAACAACACACTTATTATTTAAGTAGGTGATTACAAGATTCAGATGTCCTGGTATTTTGATGAGTGACTAAAGAACCCATTTTATTAATAGTACCATCCAAGATATGACTGAGGAGTGTGAAGTCTATCACCAGAAGAGTACAACATATCATACTCATGAAAATGGGACAGTAGAAGCCTTCAATAATATCTTGGAGAATGTCTTGAAAAATATTTGTAATGTGAACAGAGATGATTGGGATTTAAAAATACCAGCAGTACTATGGGCATACAGGACTACATGAAAGAATTTGACAGGACATACACCATTCAGATTGGTGGATGGATAAGAAGCAATGGTTCCATTAGAATTTCGGGTACCCGGTCTGTGAGTGGTAGCAATTACAAATATGAAATAAAGAGGTGCAGTATAAGAACAATTAAGTCAACTTATGGAACTGGACAGGATTCTGGCAGGATTGCACCAAGAGGTGCAGAAAGCAAGGGACAAATCCTGGCATGGCACACACATAAAGAAGAAGAGATTTAAGGAGGGAGATCTAGTTCTCCTCTATGACAACAAATTTTTGCAACATCCCGGTAAGTTCAAAATGCATTGGCTAGGGCCATATGAAGTGAAGTATGTCACAGATGGAAGATCTATGTAGCTAAAGGACTTGACAAGAATAGAAATGCAAGGAATGGTGACTAGTAGTCGACTAAAAATGTATAGTGACATTCGGCCTACTAACTCTCATTAGTTGCAGCGTAGTAAGGAATCCATGTGTATAGTGTACTATAGTACAAATTAAGAAAGAAAAATTACAAAAATACATAAAAATCATAAAAATACAAAAAGAGGAGGAAGTTGGTTGAATGGAAGAAAATTGGAAAAAGTCACACACAACAGACAATGAAACTAGCACGAAAATAAGTAAAAGTTACCATGTGAAGGAAAATTGGAAACTGCGCAAATGATCGGAAAAGGTGAAGAATAAGACAAAACAGTAATGATCCGGTCTATAAAAAGGGAAAAGCATGGGAAATTTTGACACTTAGAGATTTTTTAGAAAATAGAGAGTTGAAGAGTGCAACCTAAGTGAAATCATCCGAGGAATATAGAAATTGACCACTTAGCATACATCATGACACCTCTGAAGGTTGGCACCCCAGGGCGATATGTTAGGGTTACTCAACAGTCCAGAAGAAGGAAGGAAAGAATGACAAACCCCGAGGATGTGGTAGAGTTGGAAGACGTCACAAGATCAGCGAAAGAATCAATTAGCCTGACCAAGGTAGAGGAAGAAACATCGATGGTTTCACAAGTCGAAAGGGGTCAGAGATCAGAAAACCCCAATGGTAGCGCAAACCCTAACACAAAATAACCTACAGAACCTGCGGGAATGACAGGACAACAATAGAGATAGGTTGCAGAGGAGGTGTTGGTCGAGGATATTACAAACCAACCAGAGACCAAAGGAGAGGAAGAAAAAATAATAGAAACAATTGTAGAAGTCCACCCAACCATCGACTAGAAAAGGAAGGTGTTGAACGACTGAGAGGGGGGGTGAATTAGTTGTTCCCGTGCTTAAACAATTATGGTTCTTTTAAACCTTTTGTAGAGACTCTGAATGCTAATCACAATAATGCAGGGAAATAAACAATGGCACTTTCAGCATCATTCACATATATGAAAAACACAGAGACAGATATTTCCCGAGGAAACCCATGCATGATAAAAACCTCTTTTCTTTTATATGATAAGTAATGGTTACATTCTTTACAGTATCATACATATGAGCACCAACTCATAATGAGGTTACAACCTCATCTTTGCAAGCTGCAACTTGCTGAGAGCACCAACTCTCTGTTTTCTC